>JANHGO010001610.1:0-33461 GCA_024606505.1 Aquila spilogaster
AGCATCCTTATGGGCTTCCATAATGTGTCTCTGTGGACTACGAAAAGGAAAGGTTTCTGAGGAGAGGGGATGCCCATAGGACAAAAAAGTTTTCTTCTTCATTTGACCCCTGTTTTTGAATGTAGCCTTCTCTCCAGCCTAAGCTATGTCAAGATCCTGGACTTTTACTAGGTAACATTTCTAAGATCTGGCCTTTCCCATCTGCCTAGCAAATTCAGCTTTTACAATTTCCCTGGATCTGTTCCATTTGTCTTTTGCCAACTCATAACATTGCCAGGGGATCACCTGTCCAGCCTGCTGCTTGAAGTACATCCCTTTCCCTTGGCATCCTTCGGCTGGACCCCTAATCCCATAGAGCAGAGCCTTCCCTTTTGCCCGTAAGGCCCTTTGTCCTCTACTGCAGTACTGCTTCTTTCCTGAACAGTGGAAAATATTAATGTTTCCTCCACCTACCGCTGCCTGAGTTCCTCTGCTGCAATTTTCTGTGTATTCTTGCCATTTCCTCTGCAGTCTCTGAGCAACACTGGGAAAGGCTAAGCATGAGGAAAACTCAGCCAGAAAGCTCTCAGGGAGCAGCAATCAGAGCTGGGGGACTGTAATCAAGAAAAAGAGGCCAGAGAGAAATCATGGTTTCTTCTCTTTCTTTAAACAAAGTGACAGACAGACTGAAGGGAAGGGAAATATTCCCCTACAAATTCTGGGTTATAGTGGCAGTGTGGTGTGCTAACAGATTATTGCATGTTATTGCAGAGTACTGTTAAACGGCAGGAGGCTTTTCAAGCATCAATGTCAAATATTGTGTAATCTGCAAGTAATGAACTATTAAAAGAATACAGGGCACATCATACTTCTTGACTTGCACAGTTTGCTTACTGGCTTTTATATATGTCTGCTTTTTAATTTCACCACCAGAACACATCAAGCTGCTTTTATTCCTTCCTTTCACAAGGCTGCCTGGGCTTTGTTTTGTGTTTGAAAGGCAGCTTCTTTCAAATGTATGGGTTCATATTCCCTAGCAGCCTTCAGACAAATCCAAGTCTACAGGGTTTTCAGTATACCATTGGCCAACACAGCTGCCTGCATTGTTTCTTCTTTCTTGTAGCTCTGAGTGTTGCTCCGCTGGCTTTGTCTGCAGTGATGCCAAAATCTTCCTTTTTCTCTGAAGATTTCCAGGTGCCCTTTCTGTTCTGTGAATGGGCTCCCTATGAAAATACACGGGTCTGAATTTTTTAGCAAGGTCAAGGAAGGCGTATTCGGTACTTTATGTCTATCTTGCAGGATAGACTTCTTGTTTGAAGATGTGATTATTCATTAGCATCAAATTAAGTATGAGATCCTTCACTTGATCAAGACATAAACTGCCTGTACTGGGCTCTCCTGAGAAGCAGCTCTAAGCAGAAGTTCTTGAAGAGCTCTTCCTTATACCACTGGTGTAAGAATTATCACTATTGACAGGATAACAAGAAGTTATCCTAAATGTCCTGCTCTTCAATCATTTACTTTGCCTATGCCTAAAACTATAAATTTCAACAGTCTTTGCTGAAAAGACTGGGGGAGCAATGGCTTTTTCCCCCCATCTAGAACATATTTGTTCCTTCTGCTGAGACAATCTGAAACCAAAAACTTGAACGCACTGTCTTCAAAATAAGATGGCTTTGATCCTTGTTACGACTTGGGAATATGATTCTAAAAATATACATCACCTCCAGAACTGTTACCCTCCAGAGAGCCCTGCTACCACACATACTGTGCTAATCCTACTCAGAAATCCAGAGAATCAGCAAAACCAAGAGTTTTTCTTTTTTGTAAACGATTCTCTTGGAACGCTCTCCTGAATGTTTTATGTTGTTGCTTCTTTTTCTCTTTCATTTATTACTACCACATCTCAAACAGACCCTGCAAGCAAAGCATCTTAAAACTTAAAGTTGATTATGAAAAATTCTCTTTGTAAACATGTTTGGTTGTTTCTATTGATCCCTCCAAGACTTTTTTTTCTGGGGGAAGAGAAGCCTAACATGACTCAAGACACGCTGCAGGTATTTGTACAAACCAATAAGCGAACTGTGTGAGAAAAGAAAACAGATCTTTCACCACTTATCTCCTTTTATTTTTCCCCAAAGGCTTTGAAAGAGAGAGATTCAGTAGGAGGTAATACATCAAGATGAATGGCATCAGTTAGCAAGGTGGGAGGTCCACAACTTCCTAGAGACCTACACTCACAGGTGAGAGATTTTAGCCTATCTGATGTGGCCACTGCTGGCAGAGAGAGAGAATTTCTTGATAATCTTCACCAACAGCTCCATAAGCCAAAGCTGATCTTACACTTTAAAAGACAACCCTTTGGAAGGAAACAATGCAAACACATGGGCTCAGGCTGGCATTTAGTAGAATGGTGCCAGCCTCTCCTAAAGTGAGCATTTATCATCATGGTCAACCAGGTCCACTGTCATCTGCTGCTAGGAGAGATGAAGGGAGGCACAGAATTATGATCTGTATTGTTGACTGCTGAGGTCCAGTGGCAGTTCACCTGCAGGTTCCAGTGTGTTTGACACATTGTGTGATCTGCTCTGAGCCATGGGCTGTGCTCTGCACAGACAAACCAGGGCATTTTCTTAGCTGGCTGTACCCACAGACATTTGCATCTCTAGTAGGGATAGTTCCTCTGATTTCAGCACAACTGTTCCCCGTGCCATTTGGACATAACCTTGGCCTGTCAGTACAGACAAGGATCTCACAAGAAATCCTGTGATGCAGGTACCAAATCTAAAAGCCAGTGCCTGACCTCTTCGGCAATGTCACTTTGATCTTAAAAGTACAATTAACCTTCACCTAGAGTTTTTGTTCCGTTAACTTTGAGAATATTCACACGTACCCTAAAGAGCTGTAATGAGCTGATGGCAGTGATTAATTATCCACAGAAGTTCTGTAATAGATGAATGCATATGATATCTCATTTATCAGGGAAATAACCACTTCTTTAAAGTCCATGATCAATCAAGTGAAAAGACGCAGAATTTGTTGACAATGCCAGATGCACTTAAGATGAGAAGGTCTTTAGCTGGTAAGGAGACTGCTGTTTTAAAGAAATGATTTACTGAAAACACAAAACTTCCAGCTCCATTCTGCCCCCCTTCTTGCTATGAGCATGTTCAGTAAGCAGCCTCATTATAATCAACACATTGAACATTGAATGTGAAAGGTAGGATTTTTTTGCCACAAATTGAAGCATAATTTGTTTATTTGCTATTTATTTTCCTCCCATTTATATGGAGGCTCCAGTGGCCAGCCAAAGCTGCAAGTAGTTTTGATATCTTCTCTAATTTAGCTGTTTATATGAGGTATCACAGTGGGACACCGAAGAAACCATAACTCTGATTAGGTAGTAGAGCAGCCAAGAACATACAAAATACCTCTGACTTCACACTCACAAAGACATCTACACAACACCAGGCCTGATGGCACCTGTCATGATGCACCTTTCTCAGAGGTGGAAAAGGCTTTTTGCACCAGAGCTAGCAGAGCTGACTGATAGAGCTTTAAACTACATTTGAAGGGGGAAAGGGATAAAACTAAGATAGGGATAAAACTAAGATAGGGATAAAACTATCACTCTCCAGCGATAGGCTATGGGACAGCACACCAAACTTTAGAGGGACTGTGTGCTAGTGAGAGCCTTCAGTCTGCTCCACAAGGTGCTGGGTACAACAAAGCACATTTAAAATGCTTCTATACCAATGCTTCAAGAAGAATAAGCAAGAGGAGCTAGAATCCTGACTCAGTCCCAGAGCCAAGACTGGGCAACACTGGCTATAGGTACAGTGTAGGGTATGAGAGACCAGAGAACAACCCCACAGAAAAGGAGCTGGGGGTTCTGGCTGCATCTGATGAACTGTACCCTGGGGTGTATCACACCCAGCACTGCCACTGGGCGAGGGGAGGGAGTGTCCCACTACTTTCTGTGCTGCTTTAGCCTCACCTTGAGCAATGTATATGATTTTGGACATCAGAATATAAGAAGGACATAAAACTACCAGAGAGTATCCAAAGGAGGGCTGCAGTGAAGGACCTAGAGGGCAAGATGTATGAGGAGCAGCTGAGGTCCCTTGGCCCAGAGAAGAAGAAACTGAGGAAAGACCTCATGGCAGCCTACAGCTCCTCACAGGAAGCGGAGGGGCAGAGCTGAGCTCTACTCTGACAATTACAGGACCCAAGAGAACAGCAAGGAACTGTGTCAGGGGAGCATCAGGTTGAATAATAGGAGAAGGTTCTTCACCAAAGGGTGGTCTGGCATGGGAACAAGGTTTGAGTCTTTCACTACATTCTTCCCTTGATGACTTGGCAAATAGGGTATTTTGTGCTTTGTTGTTTTTATTTAAAATATGTTTGTTGAGTGGTACATTTCAAAGGTAAAATAGCTTTGAAGCACTTGTTCCAAAATGTCCTATTTACTTTGATTTTCTAGATAGAAGCTGAGCGTGGAGCATGAGTTGATGGAGAGCAAAGGGCCTATCTTTTGCCAACTGAGTGAGCTCTGGGGTCAAGGTTTCACCCGTGTGACTCTTAAACTTTACATTTGATTGTGCCTTATATTCCTCCAAGTACAACAGTACAGCTTGGTCTCAGTAGGCCGTTTCTCTTCTCCCTTCTTTGTCCACTGATCAAATATAGGCTTATTTTAAAACAGTAAAGCCCTCAGGAAAAAAAATGATGAAAGTCTGCAGATCCCAAGGAGAGGATTGGTGTGAGGAAGTTTAATTCCTGGCTAATACAGTGCAAGGTGAAGACACCTAATGAAGGAAAATAACTGCTCAGTGATTCTATATAGAAAACATTATGCTCCAAGCACTGATGATCCTTACAGGCAGAATCTGTAAATAGCAGCAACTTGTGTGGTAACCTCAGTGTCACCTCCCTTCATCTCTGACAGAGAGGTGAGATGCCCTGCTCAGAGCAGCACTGGGGAAGGTTTACCTCTTGCTTTTCTCTCTGACCTTGAAAAGGCTATCTACCCTCAGCCAAAAGAGCTTGAAGGTGGGGATTTTTAATTGTACTCAGGAGCACTCCATTTTCACATGAATTCAGATGCATTTGGATACAAATGTGCCTCATTATTTAAAGAAAACTGACTCTGAGAAACATTAATTAGCCCTGTTAAGAGTTAAACTGATCCCTCTCAGGTTTAAAATCAGTCATCTGCTCAATAAGCTATGAGTTCATTATTTTTTTCTGAAAGTTCACTGTTGTTGGGAGCTTTGTTACAGGCTCCTGTTAATGCACAAACTGACTTCTTGGGGGCAAGGTGGAGTCAACCATTCACTCAAGCCACCTCAACAACTCACCACCACCATCAGATCCCCTTCACGTCCATCTGTCCTTCCAGTGCCATGCACACTCCCACACTTGCTCCATCCTCTGCATTCAGGGTAGGCACTTGCTAGACTCTCCTCAAGCCAATGCTGTTTAATGCACAAAAAACAACAGTGGAAAATACAGCTATTTTCATGGTGGGTCAGTGAGGTGAACTGACCACTGGGTCAGAAGGGCCTGCAATAAGTGCTAGGACAAGTAGGGAATTGTATGGATAGGAGCTGGAGTGAGCAAAGGAAAAGAGGGCAAATGGTTATGAGAGCAGCTCGGTCATCTAACAGAACATGCCCCTGAACACCTTTGAATAGTTTCTTTCTCACTTGGCTTATGCCAAATATTACCAAAAGGTCTCTTGGTAGTTAAGTTACTCCTAGTTGGTACTTCCACCTACACGGTAATACAAACAGGAACAGCTCACTGCAGAACCAAGGATGAGCCCAAAATGGGTGTAGGTGTTTTTAAATCTCATCAATCCAGGGCATTTTATGACAGTGTAATTAGCACTCGAGGCTGAGAGGAGTGGCAAAATACATTTATCCCCAACAAAGGCAGATAAAACCTGTAATTCTCACCTGAATTATGATTTTCAGAACCTATCTATGGAGACAGATGTTATGCCAGACCTTGCCATTACAGATTGTACTTTTTCTTGAAAATAACAAATAGCTAATTAGTTATGGGCACCTTCTGCAAAACAGACAATTTTGTTGCAGGGCGATGTTTTGATCATAAACAATTTCTTTCATCTGAGTTTAACTCTTCTGCCGTCTGAGTGCATTTCCCAACACATGGTAACTGCAAATCAAAAACCTTTGTTTTTTCTTAGTAACGTAATACTACGACATGCTGCATGAAAGCTTACCTTTTATGGGAAAGAGGCACTGCGGTTTGCACCTGCATATGCTAGACAACCACAAAGGCCCCTGTGCAGTTTCTAGATGTACTCATCTCCACAGGGAGTTTCTCCATTCCTCTTCCCTGGGTGTGACTGTGGCATTAGGGTTGAAGTTTGGGTTGGGTTCAGGTGGAGCAATTGCAATAGTGAGAGTAGAAATGGCACATGGAGAGCCCAGCCACTCCTAAGGAGGGGCAGGAACAAGCAGTGGAGAGGTGCAGAGCAAGGACAGTAAGGGAATGAATAGGATGGAGTGGGACTGGAGCAGTATTTTAGCTGGAGGAACTAAAACCCTGGACTTCTTCAGCTTGGAGAAGAGAAACCTGAGAGAGATATGAGGAAAGGTGTCAAAATCCCTTGCCACGGGTGAAGTCAGTACAGCACTGCAGTTCACTGCATGGGAACTAGGGAGCATATGAAAACCTGCATAAACTGGTACATAATCTGTTTAAAATAGAAAACTAGAAAACAAAGCAGGCCCCAAAAGGAATCAGTCAAATTCACAGACAACTATGGGAATGATGCAGCGTGTGAGAACTGCCTAAGAATGTGGTCTTGCCAATATGTGGAGATACCACCTTAAATATGCCTTAGCTAGTAAAACAACCCTATCCTCTTCCCCCAAAACACACACATGCACAAATTCATGGCTACCAGCAGTTAATGACAGATTTGTTAATTAACAGCATGAGGCAAAGCCAAGGTTGATGTTCTAATAAACAGGTCATTAACTTTGGTAATGACCAATTTGGGAAGATGATTGCTCTTACAAACTGTATTCCACGGCTTATAAAAAGCAACAGTGCAGCTCTGAAATACAGCTGGCAGCCAGGGCTTTAACAGAGCAGTTGGTCTGAAACACTGGCCATTCCCTAGGAAGTTATCGTCCCCATTTTTCAGCAGACACAATGTGTAACCAGGAATCAGAATAGATGTATTTCAAGCTATAGCAATTAAAATTCATACAGATGTAAAAATGAAATAAAAATCAAACAGCTTCAAGACAAGTGGCTGTCTTCACCCAAGGTCATTCAGAAAAGGCACGTGGTTTTCATGAGCAGCTTCTCCTGACACCTGCCTGCTGCCATTAAAATCAGCCTTTTCTCTCTCTTTTTTTTTTTTTTTTTAATGAAGCCTAAGGACACACTTGCTCAAGAGACAGGCTACTCCAAGGAGAGAAGTCATCAGTACCATGTCACTGGCATGAATTTTTTCTCTTCCTACAGAGGGAAGCAGGGTGGTAATATGCATAAGGACTGGGATAAATAGACAAACCACCTAAAACAGACACAGGGGAAAAGGGCTTTGAAACAATAACCCAATTTGCCGTGACATAGGAGAATGGAAAGGCACACGTGGTTTCAGTGAAATGCAAAGGAAACCCCGGAAGAGACCTATTTGGAATCACTCGTGATCAGTGAAATACGGAAATATGGAAACAGAAGGAGCCTGAGATCATGCTGTAAAAACTCCCCTGTTTGCAGGACCTGTGCCATTTTGTGATGCCAGTGGAATGAGAACCAGAAGCAGAGCGGAGTAATAGTAATGTGTATCATGAGCCAGAGGATCCATTAGGAACACTCTGGAGCCTTTGGGGGGATAATTAAATATCCTAAAGAATGGTCACTTAATATCACAGCACTTAGTAGTTACTAGAGAGTTAGTAACCAGATACTCTATCCATGGTTTACTATCAATAAGTGAGAAAAGAAAATAACTCTGAAGTTTCATACCTTAGAGCTGAATGAGAACTGTAGCCTGGATTGGACCCTTGCAAGGAGAAGTTGCATGGACATGAATAGTATTAGGGAGCAGAGTTCACAGAGGAGACCTACCCACAGGAAAAACAAAGCACTTGAAAATGGTTCTGGGAATTAGTCCTGATAGTGGCTTAAAGTAGCCTCTGGATGTACGGTCTGCATTTGGGGCACAGAGATAAGAGGCGTACACACACAGCACTCTCAAGTTCTGCAATTGGTAGTACTGTCTACAGGAATGTTGTTAAAACACTGTGTTTTAAAAGCATAATGGAAAGCAAAGTTTTCAAAAAGTGATAAAAACGAGCAAAAGAGCAGTCTGACTCTGATACACTGAAATAGCATTTACTCGTGACATGTGTTACAGACTAAAAGTTAAACTACTATGCTTTTCCAGGGGAGATACAGATCATGTATTTTCATTTCTCATATCCCTCTCTTGCATATCAGCCTTGTTATATGCAATTTCTTCAAGGTAAAAGCCATTTTGGAAGAAGTTATATGGGTAAAACTTTGGAGTGGAACACCCCAACATCAGGCAGGGATCTCTTGGGCTCCATGATGGACCGCTATCTAATTGTCCACAACCCTGGGAGCTGTGCCAGAAATCCTCTGGCAATTGTATCCTCACACAGTCATTTGAGCACACAAGCGCTCTTCCCTGCTAAGTACTCTTACCAGCTCTTTCTGCCTGAAAAAGGAATGGAAAGACATGGGTAACTGCTGATTCCATCTCCTCGCAGTGAGCTCAGTATCATGAAACACTGCATACCATTCTAGGTAGCTATATAGATTTGGACTCAGGGACCAAAGGCATCCAAGAAGCTTATTAAGTTTTCCTTGCTTTTATACATGAAGAATCAGACCCAATGATGCTACATAATTGTAACTCAACAACTTGAAAATATTGACTTTCAGGAAAATCCAATTGATTTTGCATCAAAATGTTCTTACTAACATTTTCTTTCTTAAGATATTTAAAATGGGCTGAAGAGACCCATAACTCTCTAGAGATCCAGAGATTACTTATGAACACCTTTCTTATTCTGATGAAAACACTTTCACTTTTGTCAAATGTAACATCACTCTAGAAGCAAAAAATACTGACAAATCGGCATACGTAAAAAATGATGCCAGAGGCATCTTTTTGTAAACAGACCCTTTCCTAAATTTGCGGCACACGAAAAAACATGAGAGCAGACGTAGACAAAGACTAAATGGACAGAGACTGACTATATCCATCCATCGATACAGCAATGAAAACTCATTTTGGCTGCAGATGGGAATTTACCAACATAAGACAAACGATCATATAAGGCAGAAGAGAATGTTACTGAAAATAAAAGTGAGAAATGACAAAGCACCTGCTGTCGTCTGATGTAGCAATCAGAGCCGACACATTCCAATTGTCCATCCTAAAAAATGGCCTTATCACGAAAGAAGGTCTCAATTCATTATTTCTTCATTGATGTTATGTCAAATATGCAGGTCACATCATCAGCCTGCTATCTAAGCATGAAAAAATGCTAGGGAACATGGTTAAGGACACAGAATGAATAAAATTTACCGAGGTGATGGGATTCTTTCTAAGAGTCACAACCAAGTAGAAATAAAATTCAGCAGGAAGAGAAACAAAGTGAGCAGACACTCCCTCATTTTACTGTTAAGTTCCCAACTATATATATTGGCATAATATTTCAAAGTGACTGGCATGTTTAGGTCTTTAATCTTTGCAGGCTGAACTTGAGGGACTTATAAGCAGGCTAAGCCTTTGTAAAGGCCAAGTTAACTGAAGTTGGACAAATTCAGAATAAATAAGAGATGTAGTATTTAATACAGAGGTGACTCTCCTTTGGAGCATACCTGCAGATGCAGCTAGCAGCTTCACCTTCTTTCAAGTGGATGGTGGCTTTTTTTTGACATGTACACCTTTCCATTCTTTTGGCCTTTGATTTTGCTCCATGGGAATCCTTTCTTGTCACTGAGTGAAAGAGAGACATAAATGAAGAAATTTAGCTTTATCGATATCTGGCAAGGACCAGAATTTACTTACTCTATAAGTGACAATGCTCAATGAAACAAGATGCATAATCCAGTATCTCGTACACCCCAGAAAGCCCTGAGCAGTGGCTTATCTCTGTTCATATGGAAATTTATATCAATTTCACTTGGAAAATATCTAAGCCATTGCCTGCCCCTGCTCTCATGACTCTCAAAATATTTGTTGTCTTTCTTAAAACGCCAGCTCCTGGACTCATGTGATCACACAAGAATCTCAAATGCAATCAGCCCTCTGGCCTATGCAGAAAAGGCTGAAAATCAGCACACTCAAAGGGAACAAAAGTCAACAGAAAATAAACGATCCGATTAAGGGGGGGTTGTACTTTTTAACCCAGATTTACCGTCTTCTAGCAATCACCATTTGTCCAAGTTGTGAGAAATACTGTGAGGCAGTTTTGCCTAGCAAAGAGAAGAAGATGCATGGAGGGAGATAGTTTGCATGTCCATCTGGCAGCAAGAGACCCTTACTTCGGTTTATGCAGAAGAGAGCTCATTCTGTAGTACAGAAACTCCTGCAGACAAACAAACCACCTAGTCCAGAGAAAGTGCTGGGGCAAGAGAGGTAGGATTTACAATCATTTAGTCGGAGGGGAAATAAAACTGCTATTCACTCAGAGCTGTTCTTACTAAATATAACAGGAAGGAGCCAAACCCATCAAACACAAGCAGCAAGTGCAGAGAGTGAGCAAGAACAAGCTGCGAGGAGGTGCCTGTGCTTTGGAAACACAGCGCTAGGCCTGTGATTTGCAGCTCTGACAGATGCACAGTACAGCATTTGGCTCTGAGATTGTATCTGTGGTCACTGGGAAGACCCAATTTGATGGCATCTGAGAGAATTGGGATTTTTAAAAAGGGAATTAATCTTCAAAGGATTCAATGACCTTTGCTAACTTCCAAAACAGAAAAAAACTCATGTGGATTTTTATATTCAGTGCGCATTAGTTGCTCATTCTCTCTGAGGTGCTTTTCTTTTTTTTAGTTTTATTTGCATAAAGCACAGTCTGCATGAAAAGACAAGCCAGCAGGCTTTGTGTGTGCTCATACAAGATTTTGCTGCAATATTTTGGAAGATTTAAGAATATTTTTTTTCCCGCTATTTGCAATCTCCCATCACTTCCATTATGGAGAAACAATTTATTTCCAGACGTAGCTGTACATAGCCCTCTCAGACCTGACCTGTTCTCCAGCTTTCCACTGCTGTTAAAGCCAAATCACATTTATATTTAACAGCTTAATTTTCCAAATTGGTTTTATCGGTGGCCCTGTTGCCCTGTGAAGACAGCACGGGAGGGGAGATGAGACCTGAACTGCATGCCCGGTGGCACTGCTGACCTGCTGGCTGACGTGGCAGTGCTTCCTGTGCCTCTTCTCCTCTAAGTTTCTGCTGATTTAAGATGCTACATCCCTCAGAGGAGGATCCACCTTTTTCTGAAGGGCACACAGTGGAACTGCTTTCTGCCCAACAAGATGGCCAGCGGTGGAGGAAGCTCAAGGCAGATGTGAGCCAGCAAGCAGAATCCCAGCAGAAAACTGCACAACCCATCAGATTCTGCAGTGTATGGGCATCCCGCCTCTGACATGGCATGCGTCGCTCCCTTGGCAACATTTTTCTTTTCATGGGAGGAACCTCAAATTAATTTCCACACCTTGTCTGTGTGCAAATATTGACTTTATTTTACCTTATTACCTTGAGAAGTGTCACTGACTGCTCTCTGCTTACAGTGCTGCAGCTTAGCTTTTCCCCATCCAGAGTCCAGATAGTATGAGGGTATCTCGAGTGTGAAACTTTTTTTTTTTTTTTTTAAGTCAGAGAAGCATAAAGAATCATCAGAAAATAAACAACTTCAAAACTGAAAAGGAACATTTAAAAAAAATCCCATGAACAAACAGACCAGAGTCTTTTGCTCTCATTATTGTGCAGAAATCTCACTTCTTTCTTGAAGAGGTCCAGTGCCAAAATAGGAATTCATTTTGAAATTTAAGTCAAGCAGGAAAGTGAGAACAATGGGGAAAATGCTCCTTGGTGAAGTAGCAATGACAGTATGACATCACCTGCAGTCCTGTGTGTAAGAATAGAGAGAGAGACCTGTAAATGAATCAGTCAGTGGCACACAGAAACCACCTACAGCCACGCAGAGAAATACACGTCTGTGCTTGAAAGGGATACATCCCATCACACCTATTCAGAGAAGTCTAATGAGGTCTCAATTTCCAGGTTATGCTCGGATGTCAGTCTTGCATTGACAAGAGCACCACCACAAAAGCGAAATATTTTAATTCCATGTGTGCCAGGATTCTGTCAGTTTTCAGACATCTCTATTTCTCCTCTCACAAACCTTCTTAAAATTTGTCCTCTGGGAATACTGCTCAACTGCAAAATACCAACTAGGAACCGGAAAAGAAAAAACATGCAGACCTTCAAAGGCAGCAGAGAATTATACTGCTGGAAAGAAGATCACGGCACAGGAAGAAGAAAAAAATAAAACAACTGCATATCTGCACAGAAGCAGTCACGGGTTTCATTCTGCCAATCTTTGCTCACCCCGACCATCAGCTAATTGCAGAAGTGCTGATGATCTCGGTGGTGCTACCCAGTGAACGCTCGAAGATCAATAGCTGTCCTCAGTCTATGAAGCCAGCCTTGTCACTGCATGCTATAGAGTCACTGCTGTCCTTCTGCTTTGCAGCTATAGTTTCTGAGCTGTTAAGATCCCTATGGGAGCAGGAAGGGAACGAAGGCTTCCAACTGCAGGATGAGAAGAAAATGGGGTAGAAAGCAAAGGCCAGAGGCAAATTGTGGGGACCTTGCCTGCATATAAGGAGCCAGGCAGCGTGAACCTACAGTATTATGTGCGGTCCTGATAGCTGCAAGTCCTGAGCATCTGCAAAATTCAGGGCATAGCAATGGATAGAAGGGGGCAGCAGGGAGAGAGGCGTAGGGGAGACTGGAGGGCTTGGCAGAAGCCAGGATGGACAGAAGTGGCAGATGAAATGATGGCACGGCCACAGTAAGACAAGCTGCAACAGCTTGAGTAGGTCATAGAATGCACAGCAGGGTTGTCTGAAGGAGGGATCTGGTATCTGGAACTGCTTTTACAATTTCCATGTTGGAAAAGATTGAGAAAAACCATCAGGATTTGCTTTGCATCACAAAATAGATAAATAAATAAAAACATTTAAAAGAGCTCCCAAGTTGGAAATGTATCAGAAGCTATCCACCTAGGGACATATAACAAACAATGATTCTTTTTTGGTGAAATTTTCTGACGACAGGGTCACCTGCCTACTCCAGAAATAGAAACAAAGGGCAAAGAGAATTAAAGCAGAAACTGTTTTGTTTAAAAAGGAAAATGGACTTTTTGATACGATCTCTTTTCTCAAAAGTATTTATAAGTTTTGTCTCCATCTCAGAGACACTCCAAAGCCATTCTCTTTGTCCTTCAGTCTGCCCCATCTGCAGCTTTAATACCATTTTTAATGTATGCTTTCCATAATTAATGTTTACATTTCGGTAGCAGCTAGCAGCTCCAACAGACACTGAAGGCCCTATAGTGTTAACATGAAAGAAAACTGTTCCTCTCTAGTATCAGACAAGAAAGACAAAGACCAAGGGGAGGGGAATACAAACAGGTTACAGAAATGGTTTACACAGGATGATTCATCAGCTCCGAGACAAACCTGGGAATAAAGCTGAGGTCCCTGGCTCAGGACGGGAGCTTTTGGGGCTCCAAATCCAGCTACCCAAGGTCAAAGCTTGAGGTTTCCTGAGCCTCTTTTGAGCCCAGCCTTATTTATTCAGGCTGGGAAGGCAGATGCAGTTCAGATTTCAGCCATGGTGCAGTTTTAGGCAGCTCACTGAACTTACTCTTGCCCTCTCAGCTAGGAATTACAGAACGGATGATTACAGGAGTGTTGGAAGTCCAAAATCTACTGTTGACTATCGTGTGTGAAAACATATGAGACAGAAGGACAGGCACAGACAGAATTTCAATTAACTTCAGAGATCCACATTGCCATCAGCCACAGATGGGCTAAGGGAACCTTTCATAGCCAAGAAAGCAAAACCAGCTGCTTAAGAATGTAATGCATCTGATCTATTTTAGGCATTTAGATTAAGGCAAGATCATATGGATATAACCAGAAGGAGAGGTTAGAAAAGTATTTTCTAGATGGATGTGTAGATACAGATCTGGATATGCAACTTCATTCCCAATAGCATTTTTTATGGTGAACTTTTTAAATGTGAATAACACATAGCTGTCCACACGGCATCCTTACACTTCTGGTGGTCTCTGTCCTTGGTGAGGTCTTCCGCCTCTGTCCACAATGACTGCTGCCATGAAAGCTACCAAAGCCATCCATGTACAGCATACGGATGGATGGATGTGGGAAGGCTGAAGGACTGCACTTGTGCGCTTTTTGTCAGGTGAGAGATGGTTGAGGGCCAGGCCTGGATGATCGATAGATCAAGGGAGAAGCTGTATGCTTAATGGATATGTTGAACCAAACATTACTTCTGTCAAGATAAGTAATTGGTTGGTTTAATGGCAACAAAAATTTTAAGATGTTGTGAATCGATACCTCGCTAATTGTTAAATTAATTGCTGTCTGTCATCATCTTCCAAAGTACTTGCTGGAGTTTGTACGTTACAAAAGTTATTCAGCTGCCTTGCTAGTACACAGGCAATTTTCATCCCACTTTTGTCCATTTTTAATTTCATGAATGAGGAAGCAACCCTCCCTTTGAATAAATGTACTCTCTCAAGGGATGTTTGTATTCCACAGAGTTTGAATTTCACCTGATTACTTAAAAGAAGGGATGAGAAATGAAGTAACAACTGAAGAAGAAAGAGCCATTGTACCTTAGTGAATAATGTGGAGGACAAATAGATTGCAAGGAATATAAGTTACAAGCAGGGCCACAGGGAAGGTAGAACTGTGGCCCAGAGGACCTTCTTCACTGCAACATCCCCCTGTATCATCAAAAGGGAATCACAGACCAGTGTTCAACTTCATTATGTCCTAGTCAAGGTCAGATTACTGTGAGGGTTTTGATTAATGCATAAAACGCAATCAAATTAGCTGAGTCGGCACTCAGCTCTGATGTTCGTTAAAGAAGCTGCCATGCTCATTAGAATGAAGCAAGCCACCTAGAAGGTCAAAGCTAATTTCAAAAGGACTGCTAAGACTCAGGGTGGCAAAGCAGAGCCTGGCATACAAAGAGAGGAAGGGAGAGCTGCCTCACTAGCTGGACACTTCTATGGACTTTGTCATCACAGTTTTCTGTGTGCTGTATTTAACCCACAGCAGACCTTACAAAAGGGTTCTGTTCTTGCCGTGGAGACCTCAGCATTTGGCAGTCAGTGATTTGTTCCCAGGATGCATAGGCCCATGACTGAGGCAAGATTAGTCCCAGCACCTGTGCAAAGACCCAAGCTGAATGGACAAAATGCTATTTGAGGAAATATAATTTGAGATGGTTGCAGAAGCAAGAGAGATGCATGCTGCTGTTGTTCTTAACTTTAAAAGGAAGCAGGATACAAACAGAATTCCTCAGGCTTTACCTTGACTACAAGTTATGCTTAGGTACAGCTCTAATTATGGGCAGAGTAGGCTAAGAAAACTGTTTTAAGTAGTAAACTCAGACAGATTGGAGGGAAATCATATTTCTCAAGATCTGCATTAAGCTTTCAGTGCAGACAACTGATTCCAAACAATAAACTGCAAGGACCAAGCAGGTATGGTAGGGTTTTTATGGGAATAAAGGCAAGAAAATTGCTGATCTTTGTAAAATAAAAAAGCCACAAAGCCATAGAACAAATATCACAGCAGTAATGTTTAACTCTCACTGGGAGCACTTACCTTTGTTGTACTTTACTATTAAGACATACAAAGATAATATGGACCAGGAGACTTTATCAACCAGGTTGCCCACACAGAACAGTGCTACCTAGGTCTGAAAGTTCTGAAGAATGCCATTTTTTTTTAGCAAACATCTGACATATTTAGAATCAGACATATTCATGTTTGAATACTTTGTTCAAAAGTGCCAAGCACTCCAACCAACATTTTTTAACATGCTTCCTGGAGTCTTGACACCAGACCAGTAAAGAAATTGGGAAATTGAACCTGTATCCAATCCATAAAGGGAATGACCCATGCAATGAAGAAAAGCATGCAGGAATTCTGCACAGCAACCATATTTATCTGGTATATATGGTAGCAATTTATTCTAAGAAAACAAAGATAGTTCTGACTTTATCTAGTCAAATGGTACTGTTTGAAAAGATACAGACTGAACCAGAAAGTCACTTCGAAAGGAAATTTTGAAATGCTATTGAAATCCTTCTCCATTCAGCTGACTGTTACTCTCAAGCGGGAACCGTATGTGGCTGCAAAAACTTCGCAGCAGCTCCACTTCTGAGTTTAGTTTGTGGAGAATTTCCCCAGCTATGCTGTGAAGCTGGGGTGAAACATTTCCCCAAGCTCATTGCAAAGGCAGGAATGTGCTATCGTCCATGGCCTAAACCCCCAAAGAAATTTGGTTATGTCAATATTTCCATGAGGCTGAAACCTGCTTTTGTCCTTACTGATATATCCTGCACTGAGATCGTACTGTTCTTACTGTATATGTTTTAACAACAAGCCAAAAAATGTGGAATCTTAAACAGGAGAGGCATCTCTGCTTTATTTTTTTATGTCTGCAGTGGATGAAGATATTTAATATGACAGCTTCCAGCTCCTCATACATATTTCTGTTGTATCTCCATATGAATCTTGCTGGGTGAGGGGTACAGTAAGCCCCAGTTTTGTTATTAAAATGGTAACAAGTTGGAAGTCTTTTTTTGATTCATTCATTCCTCCTGTGATTGCTTTTCTTAAATTGGAAACATAGCCATGTCACCGGCTGAGCCATTCACAAAAAAATAACTTCATGGCTTTAGAAGTCTGTCACTTAATGTTACAAATCCTTCTTCCCAAAGCAGCCTTGCATGTGAGTGTCAGCATGCGCAGACTTATTTCAGTTAAATATATATATATATAAAAATTTCAGAAAACAGGCATTATCAAGAGGAATGAGATTACAATCTTGTGGGGAAAAATCAGAGTTCTTCCTACCCTTTGTTCACCATAGCAACTCTCACATGCAGACAGAGGCAGAAAAAGAGAAAAAAGAAAAGCTCCTACCTCATTTTCAGTCAGGCCTTCTCCAATAAGAGCAGAGCTTTTATCTTCCAGATAGGGATGAAAGACTATTCTAACAGTTCATTTCGTAAGCATGCATGGACTTTTCAGGCAAGTATACATTTTTATCCGCCTGCCTGGGAATTTAGCACAGCCTGTTAGGGAATGCCTGGGTACTTCCCAACACAAACATTTCTGTGGCTTGTAATGGTTGTCCAGCTAACGCGAGAAATCTAACAGCTCCCAGCTCACTCACCACAATACTCCATGTGCATGCACACATACGTGCAGACACACGTGCTACCAGCCACTTCATACTTCATTTTTCCAGCAATAATAAAAAAAAAAGAGTTAGAGGATAAAAGAAATGGTGAATCATTTTTTATTCTACCTTTCAGTTTTACTCACTGAGATGTGTGCTTTAGTAGCACTTAAAGAGCCCACACAGTAGCACTGGGACTGTGTCATCCAAGGTACTGTACAAGCTCTTCAGGATACATGCAAGTCAAGGATATATATCTCAAATACCTCCTGAAGAATCCACACCCTGAGGGTATGAGCAATGCCTACTGAGGTCACATCAAAGAAATCCACTGGCGAGCCCAAATTAAGCAAACATATCCACAGTTTACAAACAGGTCACTGAAACACAGGAAGGTTAAAAAACCTGTTCATGGACACACACAAAGTTGCTTGTAGAAGGGCTTGAACATAAATCTCCCAAGTTCCCTTGACGTCTTAACTGCGACCTATCTGCCCTCAGTCGGGAAACTACGTTGCTCCGTCTGCTACTTTGCTTTGTGTTGCTTTTTTTCTTTTATTTTCTAGAAAAAGCAGCTCCACTCCCTGAAATCTGCTACTAGCATTATGGAAGAAAATAGTGAATTGCTCACCCTCAAAGAAGGCCTGATATCAGAGCTGCTCTTTCAGAACAGCTACACCTATAGTAGTTTGAGTAGCTGCAGAAAAGCTGTAGCTGGGCTAAGATTGAGCCTGTAATGAAACTTCTTACATCGAAGGGATCTGATTTGCCATGGTTTTCCCCCAGCACTACCTTTAGATGAGACTCCACGGAGTTTTGGATTAACAACAAAACGTGCTAGTCATCAAGAAAAGTCATTAAGAGAAGGCACGCCCTTATGGCCTTCTTGGCCAAAATAAAAAGTGCACAATTTGCTTTCCCCTGTGCATCACCTTCCAGACCGTTCTCACTTTCAGCATGTCATGGGCCAAGGGATTCCAATGGTAAGGATGCAGAGAAGGCAACATGATGCCAAGGAGATGTCATCACTGAAAAACTTACCTTAAGCTGCAACCTATGAGGCTGAGGGAAAGAGATAGCTCCCTACTTAGTGCTCTGCACGTCCTTGCAAGAACAGCACTGGCTGCTCATTGCTGCACAGCAGGTTACCAGGGTACTTTGTAACTCCATCTTCACCAGAGACAGCACTATCAAAGTATGTCCATATTTTATTTTGCTTATTGGAGGAATCATTCAGCTGCTGATCTGTCCTTTATCTTGTTCCCACCCAATAGACATGCTGGCTTGCCAAATCAGGTCACTACTCTTACAGCCTGGAGAATATTGCCCCTTCTGCTGCTGTCCTAGCACTCAGGAGGGCCTGTTCATTTGCAGAAGAATGATTGATGACAACAGAAACCCATTTTCCTTGGGTTTCAAGGTCAGGACACAAGTCTAGCCGACATGCAAATAGTCCAATCTGAAAAAGGACCATTTCTATTTTGATGCACATGCTAAACATTACAAATAAATCATACATTCAGGTTTTATTCTTTCAAAATATAACATTGGCAGTACAGCTAAGAAATCCCATGACCTTAAATACTGTTATTTAACATTATTTAGCACTTCACTCTATGCTGCAGCAGCATTGTTACCATCAGTACCTGAACTACACCTGCAGAAGGATCTCAGGCATATCCACACATACTGCATTCCCATCCTGGGGTGCAGATTTACCCTCAGAGAGAGAATCAGCTGAGGTCCTTCTCCACTTGGTGGATGATTACTTTTCTTATTTTCCTCTCCTAAAAGAATGCTTAGGTTTTTTCTTCCCTAACCCCCCATTTTTCTTGCAAGACAAAATTAGATTGCCCTACATTTTTTCCTCTTGCACTTTTTGAAAAGGCATCTCTGCCAAATAGAAGACTGGAAGGGTTGCTAAATAATAGCACATTTTTGTCACTGCCCCAGGAATGGTGCTGCTATATTCAATGCACTCACACACGTCACTTGTTTGTTCACTGTCATTCATGCTTTGGCTTGTATAACACAGTGATTGAGTATTTCCTCTGATTAAATGTGTATGTATCTTCTTTACTGAGGCATACATGAATGCACAAGGTCTCCTTGAGGACATAAATTCATTTTCCCATCTTTCTAACAGGGTAGTTGATTTTGGTGTCATTAGCTGATCCACGCTGGAACTTCCTTGAGCCATTCATTGAGGTAAATGTCTAGGCAGGTGAAACTAATGTTTCTCTTTCCCAGCCAGGATGAACCAGTTCATCTACTCAAGTCAGACATATTAAGAACAGTAGCCTACTTACTTTATAGCCAAGAATTTTAAAAGAGGTGGCCAAGGGGCACTCAGCAAAATCAGCATTGATTTTTCAGCACTGCCTGGAATATAGCCAGGTCTCACGGGGCCAGAATAAGATGAATATAGTACCCAAGTCTTAAAATGGTGAAATAGAATAGCACGTACAGGCCTGTCAGCCAAAATCAGTTTGGGCAGGTGAGAGGAAATAGGTTAGTAAAGAATGAAAGGATGGGATAATTAACCTCACTTAACATGGGATTATGAGGGCAAATGACCCTGTCAAGTTAACGTAATACTAATTCTGGAAAAGTCCTGAGGTCGCTGCCACAAGGATTGCCTCCTGCTTAGACTTTTGTACTTGGGACCACGAGGCACTTTAATCACAAAAGCTTGGGAGCAGCAGAGCACAGAGAACAGATCTAAAAGTAATTAATTAATGTACTTTGATTTTTTGGGAAAATCTTGTGGACTGGGGGATGCTGATAATTGGGTCCCAGCACTTGCTCATTTGCAATTCTTGAAGAGAGAAGCAAAGAATCAATGAGAAACTTCCTCCTGCTTTTGTCTCCAGCTAGGCTGGAGTATCGTACTGTGCAACTAAACCTGTCAGCATGAAACATCCAGCTTGTTTTCTCTGCCAAAGAGGTTATGGCAAACTTCAAAACAACTGGAACATCTCCAGACTCCTGGTGTCCCAGCAGACCTCCTTCCGATATTCAGTTCAGCCCATTCTTAATAATTTATCTTAGCTTTGATTAATACTAATTGACTGTCAAAAATGCAGCTGAGTGCCCAGTGCTCTCTCTGCTGTCCCTAATGGGAACGTGCTGTATGAAAATGGGTTTGTTGCAATGAGCTCCAGCTTTGCCTCCATCTGAAGAGCCAGACCCCTGCAGCAGTTCCAGCTCTACATGGTAGGGAGCAGGGCTGCAGCCAAGACCACAGGACCAGAGTGTGGAAGCTATTGCTGTCTTTCAGGCACAGCTGTGAGCCCAAGTCTCAGCGAGATGTGACTGCTGTGTGCCTATTTACAAGCCCTACATTGCTCAGCACCTTCCCAGTCAGTAACAGGCCTTTGCTGCCAATTCATTTTCGCCAGCAGCCTTCAATAAATGGTGACATAGGGTCCTTAAAATGCCCTGAGGGCTCAGCTTTTGGACAAATTAAACTAGACTCATTTGCTGTTGTTGCATCTGTGAAAAATGCTACTTTTTTGCTGCAAACAGCTGGAACAAGTTCAATTGAATTTATATCAAGACTGGGTTTGTTTCTGAGCTGGTGACTCATGTTCTTGTCTATTTCTGATTAAATATTATCCCTATAAATGGCATACACATTTTTTCCTATTTAATTGTCATGGCTGAGGGGATTTAATCTATGCACCAATTCAATAAAATGTTATCATCGACTAGCCACGCGCAATGCAATTGGACTGCCATTGCATGCGTGGCTACAAGGCTCAAATGTGCACTTTGGGGAAAGGCATTTGAGATGGGGGTTATGTCACTCAAAGAGAAACAAGCAACTAAAAATCAAACTGATGCTGCATTCAGAACCAGATGTCGGATAGGCAAACAAAAGGCAGGAGCAGCGAAAGAGCAATCCCAGTACACCATCATACTTAATTGATACAAGCTGGATGTTCACTGGGCAGTTCCTACGTATGTGCTCACCAACAGGAGGAGAGCAGCTAGTCTACTAGTGGCTTTATACTGCATCCCAAGACTCCTGAAGGCATTTGTGCATTTCTGGAACATGTCTCATGTCAAAAAATGAAGATGCTGGATTTTCTGTTTAATTCTCACCAGCGAGGCCAGGTATTCAAAAGAGGTCAGCTCCATCTAATGCAGTTCTGACAGATTTGCCTTTATATCGAAATGCAGCATGCTAAGAAGCACTGAAGACTTGGAAGTTGTGTTTGTTGTTGAAGCATGCTAGGTTTACAAGAGCCACCAATGCAGCCTATTTGCAGGAAGGGTATTTTTTTTGGCTATGGCAAGTGTTCAGGTCCCTGAGGGAGTTTGGGCAGAGCAGGCTACCCGCTGCCCTGCTGACTGATCTGAGGGTACATCAGCATATCTGCAACATGGATTGCATACAAGTCACCCACAATAGAAAAACTTCCTACCACTCATTTCTAGCATTTGAGGAAGTTGCTGGAAGAAGATAGTCCATTGTCTCTGCATGAAAACAAGTGACAGCCTATTGCTCCCCAAACTGCGTGGTTTTCAAATGAGATCAGATTGTTCAGGCTCTCATATGGTGTGGCTGGGATTTTGCAACTGCAATGCATCAGGAGATAATCGTGAGTTAATATAGAGAAATGGTAATGAACAATAAAGAATGCTTTATATAGTTTTATAATCATCATACGGCACCATTATTCCCAAATGCACCCATAAATCTGTCAAAGGAAGCAGCTCTACAGCAAAGACACTTTTATATGTATTTAAAAAACGGGATAAAAGTCATATCAATCCTTGGCAGACCTAATTTAGTATCACACAACATTTATCATAATCCCAGTAGCATTAAACTAGATGCCCACTGCACCATGAGCTCGCAGCAGTTTACTGTGGGCCAAAGAAAGCTGGCACGCTGCACAGCCAGGGGCTTTGCCAGAAAAAGTAGTGCACTTGTGAAGGGAAATAGGGCAACCAAATTCTCCCTCTGTCCTACAGACTCTACTAAAGAAAGATAATGGTGGTCCAGACACTGCAGAGATTTCCAGAGCAGTCTGCACAAAGCCTTAAGAAAAGCATTTGAAAAAACGCAGAGTAAGTTTGGATGCAGCACCAGTGGTAAAACTTGGGGGTATCACAAAGGTTTCCCACCTGGCAAGTGCTTCTGGCACAGTCCAGAATGACTGTTGATCACACACACTAAATTGGATCTGAAATGTTTTTTCCCAGCCAAGGCTTCAAAACAGAATATGTGCAGTGCTCACTATCAGGAAAAAAAAAAAACAAAACCTTGAGCTAAGAGCTTGGGTTTCCCAAATTAGGCAAGGGAGGTAGTTGAAAATGTCCTTATAAGATATTCCTTGAGGAAAATTGGACTAACCACAGGCTCACATCCACACACATAAAGGTCTGCTTTCAGCAAAAACTCCAATTTCTCATCTTCAAAACGGAAAAAAAAAAAAAAGAGCATAATGTTTCATGGAAAACACATTCCCAACAGGAAAGCAGAGAAGCAGAGCCCTTGAGCTCCATTTCCATTGAGGTATGAGATACTGAGCCTTTTGCCTGCCCTGGCATTTTGTACGTATTGCACAGACTGCGATGTTATCTGTCTAGAAAGTACTGAATCATTTCCCCCACCTGCTATGCCATATACCGAAGGTGTGGGCAGCATAGGCAGCATGTGCAGGCCAAAGGCACTGCATCACATTTGCAAACATC
Organism: Aquila spilogaster; assembly: GCA_024606505.1. Taxonomy (NCBI): domain Eukaryota; kingdom Metazoa; phylum Chordata; class Aves; order Accipitriformes; family Accipitridae; genus Aquila; species Aquila spilogaster. Next base: position 23,234 of record JANHGO010001610.1, read on the forward strand.
ACTGTGGTGCTTGTCTTTCTGACTCGCACCTCTCCTGGCCATCGGTGCAATCACAACTATTCATCGACTCCCAGGCTCCCAACCCCACAGAAACCTTCATTTTTGACTTTCCAGATTAATCTCTATTTTTTAAAGAATTATTTGCAAATACTGCAGTCTGCTGCTTAAACGTGCGAGGTGCTTCTCACTAAACATTTTCACTCCACAGTTTGTGGCCTAAGCCAGAAATCGGGGGTTATTTTAAGCATTTCTCCATGAGCCGTATGCATTCAGCAGGCTGAGCAATCTTCAGAAGAGCGACAGTAGGGGAGAACTGGAAGGAACCAAGCCCAGCTTTAAAAATGGAAACCAAAAAGCTGTGAATAGTGCTTCAGGCGATCCAAAGGGCATGCCTGAGCTGCTTCTAATCATATCAGCCCTGCTCCCCAGCAGGAGGTGAGGGAGGAAGCGTGACACAAACTGACAAACATACCTTTTATTTCGCATCAGCCTGACTACCATGCTGAGAGACGTGATTCCAGCTTTTCTTAGGAAAACTCCTTCTGGCCTATTGGGACCACCATTTTAGCAATCCATCAGTGTGATCCCAATTAGAGAGAGCAGCTGAAGCCAGCAACAAGCCCCTGGTGAGGGTTGGATTCTGCACGATAGCCAAGAAATACACTTTTCGGTGCCATTGCCGTCCCTCCTGGTAATGTGTCCCCCACACTTGCCCACTGCCTGTCTGTGCGTGCTACTTGGTCAGCAATGTGTTCCGTGTCACAGCCACAGGCGGGAAGGTTGTGACAGCAGTATTGCATGGAGAGAAGCAGCCTGTAGGAAAGGGGCATGGCCCTGCACACCCCAGGGTCTTCATATGATAAGTGGTTATATGCCACAGCAGATACACAGAAATAATTCTAATTTAAATCGGACGAATTTGCATCAGCTCAGCAAAGGAGAGCACACACAAGCCAAATGGCCCAAATCCAGATTAAGCAAGGCCACAGGTCACACAGAGATGGCTACAGCAACCGACAGCCAGAAAGGGCACTTTCCAGGAACAGCCACCTTGCTACAACTTTTAATCACTGCACGTGTTAACGACCTTACCTCCACAAGACAAAAGGGCACTTTGTCAAGACGGACTGTTAGCAGCTGCTTGATCATTTAATTACCCTTGTTTAATTATTATAGTTTGGATCGCAGAGCTATTGATTTTTCACAAAGGCTTTCCAGACCTTTCACTGGGCTCTACCTCAAAGCGAACTAACAAGTGTTGGGGAATGAAGTGTGCGGTATAAATAATTTAAAGCAATGTATCATCCACAGACTGTATTAAAGAAGAGTGTTGGTAAAAGAGGAATATGAGTCATGGAAACATCAGTGGAGAGGATATGCTGTCAACCTTTAATTTTCCCAGAAGTAAATGTTACGGGTTCTTTTAACAGCCCTGAAAACAGACATCAGAATCTCAGCTTTGTTTTTTTTTAATTAAAGTTTCTTAGGATCCTGGAAGAAAATATCAAAATTCAAATAGAAGTTCAACAATAACAACAACAACTGAAAGTAGGTCCAAAGATAACCATTATTTTGAAAAACAAACCAAGGTTGTTTTGACAAATCTATCATTTTTCAGTCTGCTTCTGAGCATCTGAGGTCTGCAGTAAAAGAACATCATAATGAAGGAAACTCAGTACCTTTCCAGCTCATGGCGTGGTCAAGAAGCTGAAGTCCAAACAAACTGAGCAGAACAAACAGGAACGGGCAAGATTTTGAGAACACAGTAACAAAATTTCTGTAAAGCCCTTTTTTGTAATATTTTGTAAGGATTCTTACTACTCTTAAAAATAACTTCGTCACCAAAGGACTCACAACAGAATTATGGCATGTCAACCTAAATTACAGCTTGTCAACAGAAGCAAAAGCCCTAAGACAAGAAAAGACATTGTAGCAACCTACAGCAGTGGGATGTAGCCAAGATGGTTTAATACGGGAACGTAGGTGGTGCACTGCACCCTTCCAGCCAAAATCAATGGGCCTGAAGTTTAGTGATCTACCCAGAAAGAACATAAATAGCAGTGTATATCAGCACTGTGGTTTCTGGAATGCTGCTAACATCACTGCAGTACTTAGAAACATGAAGTACAGCAGAGCTTTGCAGCCCTTGGAGGGTATACAAGGGAAAAAGGAATGTACAATGCCACGAGACAAACCTTGAACTCTTCGTTCATGCAGTCATATAAAAATACTGATACTCAGCAGAGCCAGTTTGCTTTTAAATTGCCAGTGCTTATTATGGCAAAGTAATATTTGAAATGTTAAATGAATGACACCTGAGAGTTAAGAAATAGGGGAAAATATTTTTTTTCTAGGAAAAAATAATTTGGGTTTGGCAATTGTTGAGTTCTTCTGTGCTTCCTCATCTCCACATTTTGAAGGAAATAATCTCAGAAGTTTTTTTTGCACAGTGTGAAAATTCACCGTCAATTGGAGCCTATTCCCTACAGCAGAACTCTCAGTCTGTACGTGAGCAACATCCCAGCTCTTCAGACCTTCAGACCCCTCTTCTTTAAACCTGCAGCTGAGGAGCAAGAGGTGATATTCATGCAAGGTCAGAGTCCCCTCTAACAGATTTAAAGAAATTAACAGCTCCCTGGTTTGCCATACATTTTGGTAGAAAATTGCTTTGGCCTTGAACTGAGCTAACTCCCAAGTGACTTCAAATGGGAATCAGAGATCCCTAAATGTTGTGTAGATTAGTGTTTTCCCATCTCTGTGAAACAGGCTCCCATCAGGATGGCAAATATAAAGTGAAACAGGGAGCTGCAGAATACCTCAGAACAGATTTGTCCCTCTTGTATCCATTGCCACATTGCCCTGGTAGGCCAGGACACCCCAAAAGCTAAGTCATGTCATGGAGAAAAACAGGGAGCTAGAGTTTGGCACTGTCTTCTGAACTGGACCAAACTGCGTAACAGACATATCCAGTGCTGGGATGCCACAGCTGGCACTGCAAGGCAATCAGGTAGCAGGGGAAATAAAAATATAGTGTTCCACATGGGATAGTAGAGGACCTGCTCTCTAAAGAGAGCCAGCATAAGAGGTAGGAAGTTGGAGAGCTCTTATGGAGATAAGCTTTGTGCAGATTCTTAAATTTAAATATATGCAAGGGCTGCTCCAAAAGTAATACCTCCTGTTCTATTGTTTTTGGCTCACAATGTCGGAGGCGGACATTGGTGGTATGGCAGTAGAGGCTGAACCTTCCCACCAGTATTCTGTTACATGTTGTTGCTGTGCGACAGATGGCAGCAGAGGGGCAGTCTGACAGAATGGCTTCTGATGTGGAAGTGTGTATGGAGCAGAGGGGTGGCACTGAATTCCTCCATGTGGAAACAGTGGCATTAACATTCATGGATGCTTGCTGAACGTTGATGGAGACCAACCAGTGGATGTGAACACAGTGAGGCAGTGGGTGGTGCATTTCAGCTGATGACAGCAATCTGAAAGACAAGCCATACTCCAGACAGCCATGCACAGCTGTCACCACGCAATGTCACCACGAGTGTCTTCATCAGCTCATCCACAACAATCAGCAGATTACAACCAGGAAACTGTACAGAGCTGAATACTGACTTTAGTGCTTTGGAAATTATGGTGGCAACATTGGAATATCACAAAGTTTGTACCAGGTGAATACCATGAATGCTCACACAGGAACAGAAAGAACACCTTATATAAGTTTATCAGGTCTTGCAGAACCAATATGAGGCTGAAGGTGACAGTTTCCTGGATTGCATCGTTATCAGTGATGAGACATGGTGTGACCACTATAAGCCAGAGTCAAAATGGTAATCCGTAGAGTGGTGACGTGAATTCCCCATTGAAGAATAAGTTCACGAAGCAGTTCTGGTTAAAGTGATGTGCTCTGTCTATTGGGATAAGAAAGGGGTGATCTTTCTGGATTTCCTGGAACTTGGACAAATCATCAATTCTGACTGCTACATTATGATGCTGACTAAGCTGAAGGCTCAAACTTCCAGAATCAGACCAGTGAAGAAGAAAACTTTTCTCTTGCAACATGATAATGCCAGGCTCCATACCAGTTTGAAGTCTGTGAAGCACACTGACAATCTTGGCTGAACTGTTCTATCACACCCACCATATAGTCTGCATTTGGCACCTTCTGACAGAAGGTCTGTTTGAGCTGATGAAAGATGAACTGTGTGAGCAACATTTTTCTAGCAGTGACACCATCATAGCATCTGTGAAACAGTGGGTGACCTCCACAAGTGCAGATTATTATGAGTGCAGCATGCAGGTTCTTGTTCATGTCTGGCAAAAATGTAGAGCCAATGGTGGTGACTATGTCAAAAAACAGTGTTTTGTAGCTGAGAATTGGATCTATCAAATAGTGTTATTGTGCTCTTTGTACCTGGAGGAATTACTTTTGGAGCAATCTATATGTTTCTCTTATTTCAATTCATGTTGAAAATAAGGCATCCTGGGAATTTGGGATAATTGAACCAATATATGCATTTCTTGCAAATATTAACCGCTATTGCAATAGTAAAAATTGGGGGGAAGATTATTACTGAGATCCATCTTCTGAAAAAAATATCAACAGAATCACTGTTTATCCTCTGCTTAGGGAGAATGTAAAAAGAACACAAATCTTTTTGAGATGTATGTGCTTTTTTTCTTACAAAAATTTTATATCTCCTTGCTTTTATATTGGCTGCAGTGCTTTCTGTGGAATTATTCAGAATTAAATGGTTTGATCATGGTAGGGTGATAAAAATGGTATCACAGAGTTGTAAATAATGCTAAGAGATAAGGAAAAATGTAGTGGATTTCTTTCCTGATTATGGAAACTATTCAAATTTTTAAAAAGCATATGTTATTAATTTTTCTTTCTAAGGGAATCATGAATTTCAAATACTCTGTATTCTAAAGAGATGTATTTTTCCACAGACATTTGGATAAAGAATAAGTGCAAAATGCTCATAACATATTCAGTCATCAGCCGGCACCTTCCAGATCTCCTTGTTTCAGGCAGCAAGACGTGAACATGCAAACCAAACAGGTCTTCCACTTGGCTTCTAGTATGTTTATCCAAGTAACTAGGCATCTTCTCTCATTACAGGTGGGAAATGATTGCATCCACACTAATTAGAATCAATTTATTATTATTATCAATTGCTATAATCAGCACAAATTGGAAGCTTTCCTTCCTGCCACTCAGCCACACCTTTTCTAAGGAAACATGCAACACATAGTACCTCACATAGAAACACCGCAACCACTCATCTCTTTTGGCACATCTTACTGCTGACCTACCCATAGACATGTTACAGGCATTCTGTGCTAAAGCCAAGCAGTGCTTAAAGATTGTTATTTTAGGTCTACCAAATTTAAGCAATCCATATATTATCAGTATAAAAGACTTAGAGATACACAAAGTTCTGTGCATCTTGGAGAAATGAAAAAAGTTCATGATGTGTAGGAAATGACAAAGTGAATTATAACCAGGAAGAACAGAAGTTGTTTGACTCAAAGATGTAGTTGTATTTGAAGTGTGAAGGATGAAGTGAAAATAGCTGTTTAGGAGAACTGTAACAGATGCACGTGTACCCACAGATATGAAGGTCTGGATATATTTATGCTTATAACAATTTGCAGTAAAGTAAAAGAATGCAGTCCAGTCCATGAAACTGGAATTGATTTTGCAGGAATTGGATGAAAAGCTACCAAACTAAGGACTAGAAAACATAAAATAGGTATCCATACATAAACAGGTATCCATTTAAGATTGCAAAGCATCCAACAAATAGATAAAGTGAATTCGTTGTAAGAATAACACATTTGCAAATCATGAGCAGAAGGATGAAATAATACAGATGCATTTATTTCTATAATACACATAATATTATATTTGCTATTTTTTTAATCTGTATATTTATATAAACAATGTAAAAAATTCATGGTCAGTTGTTTGCTCAACCTAACAGGGTTGTATGCAGCAGAAATGAGAGCCAGCATTCATTTGGGGTGTTCTACACAGTGAATCCTAAAAGATGAATCCTAACAGATTCCTAATTGCTCTTTTTTTCTTTTTTTTTTTTTTAAGAAGACAAATTAAATCGTAGAGGTGATAAAGATATTTGAGGAATGCAAAATGCTGCTTGCATCCTTCCCCATCAGCTCACAAAAGAAAAAAGAAAAAAGAACTTCCCTTTTATGGGACTCCAGACACGATAATCATGAAATAACTGAGAATCTTCCCAAATAAGTTCTCCATACTGCCATCTTGAAAGCTTATCTACATCAAAATTAAAGACTCCTAGAGATAGACATAAGGACAGTCATTCAGATTTTTAAAAACTGATCTTTTGGCACCTCATAGTCTCTACTCAGATTTCATTCATCCCTCATTTTAGAACCTGGCCAGATAATGCATCTCCCATTTGGCAGACTGAGAGACATGGCTGAAAGCAAAGCATCAGTGGTGCAGGTGGTCTTTGTAGGTAGAGACGACTGTGTCTTGAATGCTAATTTCCATTTTACAGCCTGCAACTGAATGCCAGAACAGACCTGTTTTCTTTTCTCCTTAGTAAGAAGGAAAACTACACATGCTATTGCTGGAAACAGGCCAAGCAGCACCAAGTGTGCAGCAGGTAACTGGCAGCAAGGCAACTGGAGCTCTCACGCAGGAGACAACTTTCATGCTCTTTTGGAGTGAGCGAGGATTATGCCAAGCCCTAATGTTCCATACAAAGGAAATGAAATCACTCAACATATTTTACAGCTCAGGGAAAAACATTGCTTCATTTTTCCTCAAATGAGGTATTTAGCTCTGTTAGCAGGACATTATTAGATTTATTATCATGGCAAGTCCAATAGAGCTACCAGTTTAACTCTTAATACAGCCAAAGTGCAATTTGGAAGGAGGAAGAGAGAGAGTACACAACGGTAGCGGGCTGAAATTTTGTTAAAATGCCTGAACAACTCTGACTGCACTGAGCCAGTACAGCACATTAGGAGAACACAATTATCTCGATAGTTTGGAGGGAGAAGCAAGGTTAGAAAATACCATTCCAGTTTAGAGACCTGCATATGTTATGCATAGCAAGGTTACTATCCAGAGAACAGAATAAGGCTACAGCTCTCCTTCTGACCTAAAAGCAAGCAAAACTGTTTGGGTCCCTAAGTGATTTGGAGTTGTACACTGTTTTCAAAGGTTGCTCAGGCTCTGAATTTAATAAGAATTAAATCCCTAAGTGCACTGCATTCCCTTATCTGTGCTCTGACTGGTTATATTTAAATAAGGTTCCGAGTCCAACATGTATAACTCTTGCTGGGCAGTATTCCACCATTTCCATGAATTTCACACTAATCATTTGTGGAGTATCACATAATGCCCAGAAGCATGGTCTGCTCACCACCACAGCTTGTCTCCATGTCCATCTCAAGAGCTAGGGAAGAGGAAACAAAGAGTTTCCTTGCTGTTCTACAAGTTATTAAGCAGGGTTCTGTAGCACATTTTTTGTATACCTACAGTGAGTGCTGTGACGGGTCCTCACATCACCATAGTAACACTGGGATTCTGCAAGGGACAAGGCTGGCTAAAAAAAAAAATCATTAAACAATAGACTATAGCTGAAAATAAGGAGGTGAAGGGGCCGATTTAATGCTCAAGGAGCAGAAGGAGAAAAATACAGCACCAACAGGCCCACATGTCCATGGTGCACACCAGGCACCAGCTGCTCATCAGAAGTGTTAACCAGAAGAGTCATGTTCAATGGTGCTGCCCGCACCACGCCATAACCACAGATTCTGATCTCTGCTACAAACATGAATTGCTGTGTAGCTGGAAAACAGGGAGCAAAGGAAACCAAAAGCACTCAGCACTATCCAGGCAGCATGAAGGGCAGTCCCAATCCCAGCTCCCCAGTGGCTCAGGAAGCCACTTTCTGCTTCCAGGACCAATAATCAGCACCAAATCTCCAGCTCTTTACAGCCCTGTGATACAAAACCACTGCACACACACTGTGCACTGTGCTAGTGTGGTGTGTCAATGCACTTGGCACTGATTTATTTGTGCTCACAGATGTATAAAGATACATGTATACAGATGTCAAGTCTGAAGTGCTCAATGTGTAGTATTTAATTTGGGAAACAAAGAGAACAACCCTGCTTTTATGAATAGCTGTAAAATCATGTGGTTGCAGGACTCAGGTGCTTCACATCCTCTAGAGTGTTCTCCAAAAGGCTGAGAAGCAGATGCTGGGATGTTAAATGATTTGAAACCCAAACACACCAAGCGTGGGGTGGGGGGAGAACAGGACTAATCAAAACCTAAGAACGTGCTTGATAGTTTCCGCAGCCAGGGCATCTCTCTGAATGACAGACAATTCATCTTTTACCAGCTCCCATTGCCAAGAGATCAGTCTCTTGCTTGTTTTCTGCTAAACCTACATAAACCAAAGTATTTTCAAACAGGAAACCAGATGTGATGGGGCCTGCCCCAGCCCGTTACAGGGACATGTGGGTTAATTATGATTGATGCCATATCACTCTTCATAAAGCACCCACTTGCCACATCAGGTGTTTCTACTGTCATTTGTGGAATGATGTGGAGGAGATGTCTGGGGTCAAGGAGAAAGGGACAGCAGCATGAAATAGCCAATTAAGCTTTCCCCCTTGCCAGGAGAAGGAAATAGAAATGTGCATTAAGCACAAGCCATATTGTGAGTTTTTCCTTGTGAATTTTTCCTTGTGTTTTCATGCTGTCTTTTGCCGCCAGTGCCATCACCACTCACAGTGACCCAAGCTGGTGGCTGCCAAGGTTAAGCTGTTGCATGAGATGGGCAAAGCTGGAGGGTCCATGGGGCCTGCTGAGGAGTGGGAAGCTGGCTACAACCACAGCAACAGGTGTAAAACCAGCACCATTTCAGACATGACTTTGCTGCACCACTAACATTGCTCCTCTAGGAACTACACCACATTGAAGCATCTCTGCTTTATAATGTGGCTTTGACTTTGTAAGAGGAAAATGCTAAGAAATTCATCTGTCCGTGAATTGGTGTGCAGGCACAGTTGAGCCCATGGTGTTTTCCTCATTCTGTCCAGCCATGGATATACACATGGTGCACACACATGCATCCACGTGAGTGGAGGAACAAAGGTCCTCCCTGGCTTGATGAGATGGAAGAAATGCCTGAATCTGGTATTTCACCAAAAAACAAGATGCAAGCCTCTCATACATTCACTGTCACATGGCACACTTCATGTGTCCTACTTTTTGCATATTATTCTCCTCAAAAACAGCTTTCAAGCCCTTTGCTTTCCTTCTTTTTTTTTTCTGTTTGACAAGACCAAGTTCAATAACTGCTCCAGCCTGTGGTGTTAGGCAAGTTGTTTCTCTATTGCCCATTTGGCAAAGGCTCAGACACATCTAAGACACCGACATGACCTATGCTGGAAATTGGTAGAAATGAGAACGAGAAATGCACTGGTGAGCCAGGGTGGAAAGACTGAGCACAGCTCTCTGCTTGAACTATTCATGGCTGTGGAGCATTTTTGAATTGGGTGCAGTTTCACGTGTGCCAGCAGTAGCTGCCTTCTTATGTGAGTTACATATATGGATCAATAGTAAATGAACTATTATACTTAGCTTTATCTGTTTTATGAGTTAGGCTGACTTATTGTATTTTAATGAAAAATCAAGATAATAAAGCTCATAAATGAATAAAGGCAGTAGTGTCTGCAGAGCCCAGTATTGAACGAGCTGGCTAATTTCATGTGTGAGGTTATTTATCCTCCAGTTCTAGCATCACTTTTTTTTTCCTATTTGAACTAATCAGAGCCCTTTCACAGAATGAGGTAAAAAGGAGGGGTCCTAAAATTGGTTTGCTCAGGCATCATTGCTGGCTGTGGCTCTTAGCTCAACGCTGGGACAGAAGGAGTTATGAGACGGTCCTCAGAAAATCAGTGAATAAAGAACAAAGCTCATATCTCAAAGTGCAACTTGTCCGCTAACTGATTCTCTAGCTAACTTTTCAAGTGTTTTTCTCCTAACTTTGCGGCCATGGTGTTCTCTGGTGAAATGATCGGCACTGAAAGGAGGGATCATCTTCAGCAGATCATCTGGGTGTGTGTAGGGGGGGGGGAAATAAACAACTTTCACATTAGTTGCAGAGAAGTGCACAAATGAATTACCCGCTGTTTTCAGCCAGTCATGAATAAT
>JANHGO010001611.1:0-33461 GCA_024606505.1 Aquila spilogaster
CCGCGGCGAGTGTGGCCGGAGCGCGGCCCCTCGGCGGCCCGGCGGGGCGGGGGAGGTGGCGGCCCCTCCCCGGGGGGCGTAGTGGGGAAACGGGGCGGCCCCGGCGCGGCGCCTCTCCGCAACACCGCCGGCGGCCGCGGAGTAGGCTGCGGCAGCGCCAGATGCGGCGCGGAGCCTTCGGGCAGGCGCTCCGGGGCGGACCGGCCTTGCCGAAGCGCCCTACGTGCAGGCTCCGGGCTCGCTAGGCGCTCCCGTGTGCGCACCTGCCGGCCGGGAGCGGGCCCGTCACTGCTGCCGAGGTCCCGCGCACAGCCGCGGGGAGCCCGCAGGCCAAGGTCCATCTCCACGTCTAGCCCCGCTGTCCCGCCGTCCCGCCATACGGCCCCGGCTGTGCTGTCCCTGCGGCCGAGGCACCCGGACCTTGGAACGCGGCGCGCTGCGCCCGGCAGCTCAGCTCTGCTCAGCGCAGCGCGCCTCTACAGCGGGGCTCCATAGATAGAGCGTGCGGTTCCATGCGGCCTTCTGAACGAACAAGCGAGGGAAGTCGTGAGCGGTCGCAGGCGTATTCCTGAGGCCGGCACCCAGGTGGGTTAGATACAGGTCCTCGTGCTGCAGGACAGCAGCCGAGCAGCAGCTGTGCAAGTCGTGCACGTTGCTCTGTAACTCCCTGCTACAGAATTTCTCATGCTCTCTCTGAACTGATACTGCTCACTACAGGGATATATATTTTGAAGTTACATTTTAAAAGCAGATTCTCATTTGCACCTCCGTGGAAACATGCTGAACTGGATGAGCTGACACGCTGTCCCTGATCCCAAATTTCCAAAACCAGCATTTGCAGTGTGGCAAGCAGCCTGGGCACCAGCACTGTGACACAGGCATGGTTAAGATACTTAAACAACAGTGATATTCATTTGGATAAATTGTTCACAGACAAATTTCATGCCACAATGCACAAACCATCAAGTGGGGGAGAAAAAAGCACAGTATACCAACTACCAGAAAAATCCAGAGTGCAACAACCACAGAAATTCTGCTATAGGAAAACTCAAATTCTTTCTGAATTACAGAGCCTGAGCAGCTGAGGTACCTTCATGCCTCCCTGGTGGTCGGCTGGTGGAGGTTTGGGCAGCTGCTGGCCCAGCCCAGCTGCCCCTTGTTCCAAATGACAGCACCCATCTGCCCAAGTTGTACCAATAGGAGCAGCTGAAGATGCTCCACCCTATCCACAGCTCTGCTTATATGTGTGTTTTTGGTATCTTCGAGAAAAATCAACACAAGTTTTCCTCTTCTATGAGGGGAATCACGACATTCTTCTTTCAGTAGATGAAGTGGGTCCTTCTAAACCATCCTCTTGAGTGCACCAGTTTCTAAACACGGTTCGAATCACAGTTAATTATTGAAGGCATTCTGAAATTTGAAAGTCTCTCTATTGAAATGTTCCCTATGAACAGTAGATAAACTGGAAACAAGTGCATTGGCTAAAAAGCAGTTACATCAAAACAGGCTGCTGGTGCCTCATAAAGATTTGTCAGCGCTCTGTAGTGCAGGGCCAAAGGGTTAACTTCAAAATTGATTTAATTTTCAAGGACTTTCTTTTTAATCAGAAATATAAAGGATTATTTAAATTAGTGAAATTAAGCAAATTCAGATTTGCATTCATTCTTAGACTCGTATTTGCATAATGCTGGAAAGTTCAAGGAATTCCTGGATAATTCCATTCAGAATTATTCTGTTGCCAATGCTCTACAGAATGAAAATCCTACTCTATTTTTGGGAGACAGCCAACACTTTTCCTCAAGGAATAATGCATTTGTACTGCTCTACCTGAAAAGAAAAAAAAGTTCCTAAACTGGTCGTTACTGAAAAAAACTGCAAGAATCATAGAATCATTAAGGTTGGAAAAGACCTCTAAAGTCACCAAATCCAACTATCAGCCTATCACCACCATGCCTACTAAACCATGTCCTTAAGTGCCATCTAAGAAGACCCAAGACCATGTACTTTCCCAACTGTTTATACAGCAATTGAAGGATTACTTCAGACTTTTCACATAGTCCTGTGACGTACAGAATCAATCAGGACGTCTGATCTTTGTTCATCTCGAGCCTGATAAGGCCTAGCCAAATTCACAGAGAGCCAAATTCTCTCAAATGGAAAGAACAACTTTTTTGTACAGTGCAAACCAAATATTTCCCAACAGTACTTCACGGTCCTGATTCACCATTGTTTTGTTTCCCGCTCTGTTTACACCTGTGTAATGTTACTGTTACATATAAACTAGCACCAGGTGCCAGTGCACCAGATGGTGACTGGCAGGGCGCAAGACCTGTCTGTCAGCTTCCCTGATCTCCTAAAGGGCCAAATCCTCTCTGAATTGGGTTTTCAGAAATTCAATAAAGCTGTAGTTTCACATCAAAGCTAGCGTGATTTGTGATTTTCTTACTTTCTTATCTCAAAGTGAGAGGAACCCTCTGTGCCTATTTTCATTCAAACCAACTGAAATAATCTACTTGAAAATAGCAGTCATAATCCCATAGTTTGGGGCAGGTAATACTGACACACATTCCTTGTGTTACTGTTTGCACCTCTTTTCTCTCAACACTTTGTTGGATTAACTACTTAAATAGAATTAAAAATTATATCCTGTAACTACACACCCTTGAATGAAATGACGTATGGCAATAGATATATCAAAGTATCCAGGTAGATGCATAAAAATATTAGACTGACAGTTCCAACACATTTTTTCTCCCAAAATATTTTTCACAATGTATGTGAACTCCCGACAATTCTATTTGTTCATGTTTAACTTGTCCAAGACGACTCCAATACTACTATACAACGACTATATTTTAACTTCCCATGCCTCATAGACAAATAACAGATTAATAGAATGCTAAGGTAGATACTTGGTTTTCTATCAGCTCAGGAATCTTGCAGCTCTCCCGAACTCTGGGCTCTTGCAAATACTGAAAATGAATTTGGGGATTTGGGGAATGCTGTCAAATGGTACTGTGAAGAATCAAAACCAAATGAGAAAAATAAAAAGTATGCTTTGGTTTAATCTTATGATTTGAAAAAAAAGAAAAGAAAAAAAAAAGCTTGAATATAATCAATTTAAAGATCCTGACTCACTTTTGACTTTTGAAAGTTTGGATTTATAGTATGGCACTGGAAATACATCCTTGTAATGGTAGAAAACTTTCTGTATATATAACATTTAAAGCACTCTTTCCTTTAAGCCACACTGGTACAGTAAAATATTCAAAAGGAGAGGTGGAATCTCAAGTACTGTGGAATAGTTTGTTTCTGTAATTTAATGGTTTAATAGAGAATTACAAGCGTCAGAGCCATGATGTGGATCTCAAACTATGAGAGGGATAACGGCATTGCTATGGTAAAACAACCATAGCTAGATTCTTTTCTGAGGCTGCACAGTGTGCGACTGCACATTTGAATATTGTTTACCACCTTAAGAAGTTTGGCTTGTGCAAAAGGTTAATGTTATGCAATATATTTCACCCAGCAAGAGGCATTACTCGTTCTACAACCTGTCACTAGCCAGCTCATTAGCTCTGTCTCTGTAAAACTGTAAAATATTCAGTTTCTGTTGAGAGGTATGTAATCAGCCTTTTCCTGAGGACTAGATATTGTTTAAGCAAGTATCTTTAAAAACATCTCTGTAATAAAACGTGCAGATGAAAATCTTCATCCCTTTATTTTCAAGTACAAATATATTGAGATATTTAAAGATCCTTAACCACAACAAGAATGAGTACTTTTCAATAGAGGTGTGTAGATGAAAAAATCTTCATTTCATGGCTATTCACTGGAAAATAAAAACAATTCTAATGACACTTCAGAAATATAATCTGTCCCCTTCTTGTTTCCATAGGGTCATGACTATTTTGCAGAATTGAGGTATAGCAATAGAATAACATGTAATATTTCTAGTGCCAAAACTCAAAATTGTTTTGAGATGGCCAAGTGCCATTTCTAGTTTTTAGTTTGTAAGTATAGACCTGTAACTTACAAATTCAGTAGCTGTCGAGCTACAGTTTTGGAGACCATTAAGTGAGATAGTGCCAGAAGAGCTGAGCCAACCTATAGCAGCTGTGCGCCATGACTCAAAGCACCCAAGATACGTGTGCAGAGATATAGGAAATAATAAACTTTCTTAGAGCAGAGCAGTGTTCACTGTGAAGATGCCTCACATTGTTTAAATGATCTTTGCCAGAAGAGTAATCTCCTGGGAAAAAAAAAAAAAAAAAAACAACAGATTTTCTGTAGCATTTTAATATATGGCTCTCAATCAAATTTTATTTCAGCCATTCGGGGTATATTTCTTAAATATAGATAGCATCTGAGTTCTTACTACATTCTGAATGTTCTTAAGTGTCTAAATGCAGGTATCTGGAAGTAACAACATTCATTAGCATCATTTGAAAGATGTTTTGTATCGTGTTGCAAGACACAACGTTATCAAAAGAGAGTACCAGAGATGCACGTTGTTCATAACAGCTCATGAACTCCTCCTGCTTTGGTGAACTTGTTCCAAGTATTTCTAGCCTTGATTAATATTCAAAGCCTGAACTCTGTCTGGCATCAAAAACAAGTTTTGTTGAAAAATATTAGCAAATATGTTCTCTAGAACTCTACAACTTATAATTACACTGTAGAATTCAAAGCCACAGAATACATTTTAGGCTGGGTAAGAATCAAACGAGACTGAATACTCATGCTGATAGTTAGAATACTCAGGTATATTAGCCAGGATGTTATAAAATGAAACAGGGAAGGGTATGAACTCCTTAAATATGAATATAAAACTTAGGTATAAGTTTGCCTGTTGACAAGCTCACCAAATTTGGATTTCATACGTGCCAAGGTGAAGCCTCTAATACACCAAGGAGCACACTAGACCAAACTGAGGCAGTTTCTTTTAATCTTTAGATTATGCTAACCTGAAGCACCATGTGTATGAATTACTATGGATTTAGTTCACACAACTGTGGAATATATTTCCATTTATATTTAACTAAATATGAGTGCACATAAACACAAGAGAGGTATATAGAATACTCTACAATAAGATAATTTATAGGAAAAGCTTGTGTACTTCCATTGTGTTAGCATACTAGTCACCTACAAAGCAACTATACACAGTTCAGTGAAACAGAGAGCTCTTACTGTTTCCAATGTTCTGTTCACTTTCACTTAGGGCATGAATGCATCTGACTTCAGGGATTTAACTGAGCTGATGCATGTGTGCTAGAAATCACTAGAGAGGAGTAAGCACTGCCAAAAGATAATGCTGATGCTAGGTCTTCCTTCAGCAATTTGAGCAGAAGCACAGAACAAATACCTCTTTCACAATCACATGTGAAAATCAATAAATAGATTTATATTCCATACCAGCTCATTCTAGACTTCAGGATAATTTATTGAAGGGAAAAAAAAACAACAACAAAGCCAACAACACCCTCTGTTAGTGTTTCTCAGGAAGGCAACTAAACTTCCAGTAACAAGTAGTTGTTTACTTATCTTCATACAATAGTTTCTCCATTCCCTCTCTAATTAAAGAGTATTTTAGCATCCATCTTTTCCACAATCCTTTATTTTGCAAGACACTTCCCTCGGTTGAGCAAAGTGTGAGAGGACAGAAAATTCACATATTCCCTTAGCATTCTCACTTATCACCAGAGGAAAATTGTGCATGTGTACAAAACAATGTGCTGTTTATGTTAGAATTTCTAATGTAACTTTGTCATGGCACACTTATTTTTAAAAGACTTATTTAGTGCTAGAGTTGGATGTTATAGCATGTGTGTCTCCATGGAAACACTGGTTTTGTTTATCACATCTCAAACATGGAAATAAGTGCCTCAAGCCTTAAAAAAGGCATTACAATCAAACAAAAAAACCACCACAACCCTCCAAGGTATACTCACAATCAGCCGTGGAACAGAGGGTATTAAAATGGCTACAGGATAACACTGTGCAAACGTCCAGTGGGAGCACATTTCCTGAGCAAGTTAAAGATTTAGAAAAAAAAAAAAAAAAAGACTCAGGAATTTACAACTTAAGGTCAGAAGAAAAAAATCACAAAAGAAATCAAAGGACTATAACAATACCAATACTATTGTTAATGGTAGGGAAGATGGCTAAAGAAGTGCATGATAGCTGATAACTTTACAACTCAATTCTCACTTTGGTTCCTTATCCTAAACCTAAAATCCTATAGAGGATTTAACAATTTATAATTAATTAACATAACAATGCAAGTCAATTAACAATTTCAAAGGTTTCAGAAGACCGAATACTATGTTAACTCCTTTGGGTCCCTTTATGCTCTTCTGGTAGAAAACAGAAAAGAGACTCTCTGGCAAAGCGGAACAGAGGATGAATTGGAAACACAATTTGTAGATGGAGAATTAATAGAATTCCACAGCCTATTTTTGCTTGGAGGCCTACAAAAGGTTTCCTCTCAAGCAAGGCCAGCAGGGAGAAAGGAAATAAGATTTCAGGTCACTTTATTCTCATGTTTATGAGCTTGTGAGGTACACGTGCGGATACAGAATGTTTCCAGGCCTTAAGCTTCAGAAACAGATGATAAATTGCTATAGATAAGAAAATGGACTCTCTATATCCACCTGTATAGCTGTTGAACCATACAGACATGAACTGATCTTAAGACTCAAAGGGTAAAGAATTTTTTTAGCATATGTGCAGGAAAAACTAAAAAACTTTGTGAGCTAACATCACTAAGTGTAAGAAAGCAAGCTGAAAAAAATAATGGCCTTAGGCAACTGTCCTAGCAATGATTCACTGGGGGGGGGGGGGGTGAGTGTAAATCACCATAAGATAGAAGAGCACAGCACAATCAGTGAAAAAGCTTCATAAGTAAATAATTTGCAGTTTACTGCTTGACACCACAGAGTTGTTGAAATTCCTAACATAGTTGCTGGCTGTTGCTTATGATTCTTTAGGAAAGAAAGATTCACCATCTAATCCCTGTAAGTTAGCACAGTTTCAAACGTCACAAAGGTGCCACTGAAGTAATCGTTTAACAGCAGTACACATCTTAAAAATGACCTTCATCTGAGAATCTCAAGACTATGGAGTTTAATGTGAAGATCTTCCAAAAAACACTGTGAGTAAAGGCAATACTACATTCAGTTTTATAGATTGGGAAAGCACAGCTCAGAAATAGTTAAGTACAATGATTTAAATATAAACAAGTGCACAGAATCCTCTGTTAAGTCATACTTCACACCACCCCCCATAGAAAAGCTTTGTGCAAACACTGTTCAAGAAGAGAGTGAAGTGTATAGGATTAATTTTCTAAATGAGAGAAGCATAAAAGGTGAGATCAAAATTTAAGAGGTATATTAAGCACCATACCAAGTTTGTGTTTTTGAAAGAATTCATCTCAGGACATGAAAAACCCTATTGCTTAAGGACATGCTGTAATTTTGTTGCTTGGAGGTAAGGAAGCCAGGTTAAACATTGACTGATAGTAGAATCAACAGTAATGTGGGAGAAGCACAAGGACTTCCTATTTCTAGCAGCACATCACTTAACACAGGTAAGAGTTGACGCTCCCTAACCGTTCTAGAATTTTAGATTATGTCATTCGTAAGGACACATTCATCACTGACAACTGTGAGATAAACAGTAAGCAAAGGATTTGATGTGTGGCAAAGCTGACACATAACTGAAATAGCTGTTATCAGGTCAAGCAGCAACTACAGAGAGGCCAGACAAATTTTCTTCCAAAGACCAGCTAAAGCAGGGCACTAGAACGTGATCTTTGGATTTCACATCTAGCTTCCTCTCCATACTTTTTATTACGGAGCATTTACTGGTGAGTGGACTGAAAGCTGAAAGTTATTTCATTATTTGTACTTAAAACAAATAAACAACAAAGACAAAAACAAAGCAAAACAAAAAAACCTATTCCAAGACATTTTTATAGCTATTAGAAATACAGGGAAGAGGTGTTAGCCCTATAATGCAAAAATGCTATGACTAACACCTGCTTTAACACAACTGATTTGTTAAGTTTACTAATGTTGCCAGGCAAAGGTTCTTGTATTCAATTGCACATGCCCACAGTTTTCCTTTTGGCCTTTTCAATGAAGTGAAAGGAATTGCTTGACTCTTGATTATGAAACACCTGGCAAATATATGGTCTTTTTACAGAAATCAGAAGCACACGGGGTTTGATTATAATGTTAAATCTTAATCTTCTGCTATCAGATTCAAGGAATAGAATAACTTAATATTAACCATGAAGTTATTTCCATATTTGTGAACAACAACTGCCAACACTCAAGAAAGGCTGTTAAACAACAGAAACGCTTCCAAATAATTTATCCAAAATAAATTTCCATCAGGAAACTGTCATTAACACTTATGTTAGTTCTTAAAAATGAACAACTGTCCTGGTTTTAAAGCCATTTCACATTTCTGATTTAAACTTCAGATTTTACATTATTTTCATTTGATGTCACTAACTACATTTGTCTGAATCCCTTCCAAACAGATGCCAGTGAACACTCCTAAATGTTCCTTCTTTAGAGAAAGCTATCACATAGAAGCAGATCAACTTTATTGATTGTCAGATCAACAGAATTAAACAATTGAAGTAAAGCAGCCAAAGGGTAGTTGAATGACAGGGATGGTGGGAAGCAAATTTTGCTAGAAAGAGTTCCTTACTCCTGATCAGCACTGCAAAGCCACAGACTCCATTCCTGCTTTTCTGGATTTTGACAACTTTTTAGTGCAGTATCTGAGCCTGGATCATAGTTCAAAACAGAATCGATAAACCCAATACTTACTGGTTTTAGTTGCTTTTAACGCAAATGGATGTTATTGCATCCATGGCCTTGATTAAAGAGGAATTACACAGCAATGAAGCATGAAGTTGTAAAGATATAGATAAAGCAACATTCTTGTAAGACCTAACTTGCATTTTTATGCCAAGTGACGCAAATAGTAATGAAAAGGCACAGCTCTCACAGGGATGTCAATTCTTCTTTAAAATAGAGTGGGAAAGGGTATTTATGTTTTAAATCACAAAAAATATGTACAGCAACAAGGTATCTGGAAACTAACATAACAGTCTCATCACAGAACACATTAGTGTATGACCAGGCCTGGGAACAACTACATTGTAACCATATCAGTATGCATTTAATGAGCTATACCCCTGTGTTTGCTTACAATAATCAGTATTTTTCTCACAGTATTTTCGTAGATGTTAATAATGCTAAACAAACTAAGCTTTCACCTCACTAAAAACAAAGAATAACTCCTCTCCTAAGCAAGACAGCATTTGTAGTTCTTATGGGGAAGGGACTGGAAAATGAGGGCCCAAATCAGTTTCACCATTTCTAAAATATGCACAGAGATAGCAGACAGGCATGCATTCCAGACACGCTGCAGTCACAGTTATCTGTTAGAAG
Source organism: Aquila spilogaster (assembly GCA_024606505.1). Taxonomy (NCBI): domain Eukaryota; kingdom Metazoa; phylum Chordata; class Aves; order Accipitriformes; family Accipitridae; genus Aquila; species Aquila spilogaster. The sequence goes on from JANHGO010001611.1 coordinate 9,474, forward strand.
GACAGGTAGGAAAGTCAGGAATGTAAATCAATGGAAGATCTAATAAACAAGTGTGCTGCTGAGCAGGGAACTGGAATCACCCTGAGACAAATCAATGTGATGTTACTTCAAATAGTGTTGTCACTTTTTCCCTAGCAAACTGTATGAAATCAAACATTTCATGTGGTGACATTGCAATTTTTCCTTTAATCTCTAAGTCATTTATTTACTTTGTTAGGGTATTGACTTTTAGTCTAGTTATAGCAAACCCACAGCATCATGAGGGAATACATGGCACAGCTCCTGCCAGGAGGAAATTCACAGCCATCCTCTTGGCCTGTCCCATCCTTGAATCCCAGTGCCCTGCTGATCAACAGCATGGGTTGCGCCCATGCAGTTTGTTCTGCTCTGACAGGTGCTGGCATTTGGCAGCATTCCCAGCAAGCAAACAGTTGCAGGGAGATGAAGACTTGGCTGCAAGTCAGAAAGTCAGCTCAAAGAAAGCATGAAAGGATCTGGAGGATGCAAAGGTGTTAAACCCCTTCTGTGTCTTCAAAGTCTTGAAACTGCCACAGTCTGCTCTAAACTATGCTGTCTGCCAGTAGTTGCAGGCACTTTTACAGAAGCTAGAACATCAAAAATAAAAAATTCATTTGAAATTAAGCATAGCCAAATATTTACAAAGAAACCCAGAGGATGTCCCTTCATTATCTTCCGGATCATGACAGACTACATTGCCTGAGCTACCCAAATCATGCTGTGCAGATTACTTGCAGCTCCAAATCTGGCTTCAGGCAACAGATCTATAGCCTTTCCCCTAAAAGAAGTTTAGCAAGGGCTTTTTTGCTTCTGTTCTTTAATAACTGCAACCCTACAGATCCTGCACTAACAGATACAACTCCTTTGAATTTGCTAGCAAAGCTGAAGACAATCCACTTGCAAAATTGAGTTTTATTCTAACTTTCTGTATTTAAATGTTGAGGATCCCACATCTAAGCAGTGCACAAAGCAGCAAGGCAAATTATTCCTCCTTCTCCCCCTGCTCTCTCTGTTGACACATTTTCAGAACACTAGCGTAAGAGCAGTCTTCAGCTGTTGACTTTGGGCTAAACTGAAGCAAGAAATGATAGTTATCCCTTTAAATCCCTTTGTACTTCAACTTACTAAGCTAATTTTCTTGATTACATATAGATAGCAATGTGCAAAGCGTGTTTATCATCATCTGGAAGAGATGGGAAGTAACATCAGTGAGAAGTTACTTCATGCCTTCTCAGCCAACTTTATCTACTTTTAACACATCAGCTTCCCCTGGACTGATGCTATCCCTGTTCATTCAACTTACACTAAACAAGAGTTATATTATCAGGAGACCTATGCTTGTAGACCACCAAATCATACAGACTGTGCTTCTAAAAACGAGCCATAAAAATCCTGATGCTGTCATGCCACCTGGAATTGGTGTTCTGTCTGTTTGGACAGAGCTTAGCTGTAGAAAACAGGCATTTTAATGAACTGGCACATTGTTGTCAGCAACTACAATGTATGCTTCTTAGGTCACAACCACACTGGATCATTTGCAGATACTTGAAAATTCCAAGAAGATTCAAAGCAGAAAGATTTTTGTCTAAGATACATAGATAACACACATACTTCAATTCCAAAACTGTACATGTATTTTGCACAAATAAGAAGGTATGCAAGGTTTATGAGAGTATAAATGGGACCTGAAACTCCATATGGTAGACTAAAGTTACTTTAGAGCCATAGAACTGCATATGGGGCAGAACTGTAAAAGAAATCAGGGTAAATACAGACAGATTTGTAACACGTGATTTCTTTTAATAGCATAGACACCAAATGCTAGGGTGCTTTCTTTTTTTTTTCATTTTGATTTTAACCTGAACACACAAACAACAGTTATTCCTCCCTTGCTGGAGCAAGAGCTAATGCATCTCATTTATACTGTGGTTAGGTACTGCACAGTTTCTAATCCACAGAAAGCTATCCCTAATCAGTGAGTAACCATGCTTTAAAGTTAGAAACCAGAATATGAATACTTTCAAAGGGGAGCATTGGTTTATTTTCAGAGCTAATTTTAAGGAGGCTCTCAAAAGCACATGGCAGCATACATATTCAAACCAATGCATGTACAGAGAAAATCTGATTTTCCAAAACACCTTGGATAGAGGCAGGTAGGGTAGAAAAGACCTTTGCACTACCATTGTATTCCCATGCTAGACACAGTTAAGTACGCACATGGATAAGGGAACTAGAGAGGTAACTAAAGGTGTAACAAAAGAAATCAGCCATGAATTCAGATCCCAGTTTCTGTCACACAAGCAATGACTTACAGTTACTTACTGGGAACACCCAGTATATCAGTCTTTCAACAAGTACTTATTAAGAAGCCATTAATTACCATGTATCCAAGTGCTAGAGCATTTCAGTTCCCTCAGTGCTGATACTGTTGTTCTTCATACACTAGCATTGTAACTAATCCTCTGGCCTTATGCCCGACTGTATATTTGCTTTTAATGATACAATCAGACTGTGCTGAATGTTTTATAAGAAACATGCTGTTAAAAGGACAGTTTGAAACTCTTTGACTTGTTTGGACAACTGAAAACTTGGCTGTCCCTGTTATGGCCTTCTCCCTGTACAAACACAGCAACTCTGAGGGAGGAGAAGGTGATTTCAACAAACACTATAAAACAGGAATTTTGGTTTTCTAGTGAAGATTTCCTCAAGAAATTTGGCAGTGCCCTGTGCTTCCTCAGGACCAATTCCACAGAATCCTCTCTGTCAGACAACCTCCTCTCCTTTTCCGATACCTTTTCTACTATCTTTGCTGAATCAAACAGGGCTTCTACTGCGTCCTCTCCCCTGCTGTTGCTTCAGTCCTCCAGCTCTAATAGTGTGGATGCTGGAATCAAGCCAACAACATAAGCAGACTCAGTTTATGGCTTCTCAGATGCCCCATCTGTGCTCCTAGTTTCAGTAACCAGTAAAGGTATGCCGGAATGTGTGTATGTGGACTGCAAGCTATGACTGCCTCACTAATGACATGTTTGTGACTCATCATCATTGGGAAATATCTTACAACTTGCATAAACATAACTTCCAGGTGCGTTTTATAGACACCTTGGTTTAGAAAACATTCCTATCATGCAAATGAACCTGACATTTTGTTTCTAGACTTTGAAGTAGAAGTGCTTATTACTATGGTGTACAGCTTTGCTAGCTTAAGTAAACATTCAGCAGTTCCTTGCATTTGCTCTCTTTAGCCATTCAGTTACTACAACTGCACTCAAACTAAACTTTGGTGAAAGTTTAGCTTCAGAGATGTACCATTCCAAATGATGATTTTGCTAGATTTACACATCATATACACCATCTTCAGGAAACAGTACTTTTCTGTTTAGCTGTAGGCAGACAACTAACCAAGGGCAGAGCATGTTTGACCACTCTGGTTGTCTTTCACAGTAGAGTGACAGCATCTGTGGACAAGGAAGGGCAACTGGTGCTGTCTGCCTGAGACTTCTACAAGGCCTTTGACATGGTGTTGCACCACATCCTTATCTCTAAGTTGGAGAGACATGGATTCAAAGGTTAGGCTATTCAGTGGATAAAGAATTGGCCAGATGGTCACAGCCAGAGGATTGCGATCAATAGCTCTATGTCCAGGTGGAGGCTGGTCATGGGTGGTGTCCCCCAGGGGTCAGTCTTAGGACTGGTGTTCTTCAAACTCTTAATCAACGACATAGTGGGATGGAATATGCTCTCAGCAAGCACTAAGCTGAATGGTGCAGTTGATATAACAGCAGAAAAGGATGCTATCCAGAAGAACTTGGACAGACTTGACAAGAGGGTCCACAGGAAGCTAATGAGATTCAACAAGGTCAAGTGCAAGGTGCTGCACTTAAAAGGACAATCCCAGATACGTATACAAACTGGGAGAAAAACTCAATGAGAGCAGCCCTGCAGAGAAGGACTTGGGGGTTCTGGTGGACAAGAAGCTTGACATAAGCCAACAGTGTGCACTTGCACTCTGGAAGACCAACTGTACCCTGGGCTGCATCAAAAAAGAGGTGGTCAGGAAGGTGAGGGAGGTGATTGTCCCCCTCTACTCTGCCCTCGTGAGGTCCAATTTCAAGTACAGGCCTGGGGCTTCCAACACAAGAAAGACATGGAACAGGTTAGAACAGGTCCAAAAGAGGGCCAAGAGGATGATCAGAAGACTGGAGCAGTTCTCTTATAAAGAAAACTTGAGGGAGCTGGACTTGTTTAGTTTGGAGAAGGAAAGGCTCTGGGGAGACCTCATTGCAGCCTTCCAGTACCTAAAGGAAGCTTATAAACAGGAGGTAGTCTGACTTTTTACACAGTCTGATAGTGATAGGACAAGGGGAAATGATTTTATACTAAAAGAGGGAAGATTTAGATTAGATATTAGGAGGATATTTCTTACTCAGAGGGTGGTGAGGCACTGGAACAGGTTGCCCAAAGAAGCTGTGGATGCCCCACCCCTGGAGTCACTCAAGGCCAGGTTGGATGGGTCCTGGAAAGCCTAATTTATGCAAGTGGGTTGGACTAGATCTTTAAGATCCCTTTCAACCCAAGTCATTCCATAATGTTATACCACAAGGTCACAATGGACTTCTTCACAAACACAATACAACTTTATTACTTTCCCTCTTTCATATATAGACATTGTAAAGAGCACTGACCTCAACTACAGATCAGCTCCTTAAAACCAGAAACAATCAGATCAACTGCTAGATACCAGGAACCACATAAGGTGACAGGCTGTACCAGTTCATTTGTGCAGTCAACAGAAAGCTGCAATTACTGGTAAGAGGCTTTCAAAAAAATTTCAGCACTTAGTTAAGAGATTTTCCATTCCCAGTCAGCTTGAAGACATAGCTTTTCTGTTTGGCATATCTCTATGAGTCCAGGCACTGAGACTTAGTCTTCATCCTGCTAAAGCTATTGCCCTGGACTCAGTTACTGGATCCCAATTTTTTACTTTATCCTGTTTTGCTAAAAATGACCGAACAGTTATCAGCTCTATACTGCCCCTTCCCTGTGGAAGGTAAGATGTGTATGTGCCCAGCAAACCTAGAAAGCAGCAGCAATGAAGCAGCAGGAGAGAGGTCTTGACATTTATTTCTTCCTCTGCTACCACCATTACCCTCCATCAAAATGTCTACCTCTTCACATTTCAGAACAGACACATCTACCTAATCGAGTTTTGGAAAAGAACTGAACTTTAAGTGGTGAAACTATCCAGTGTCCTTTGAGGCACATAGCTGGCTCACATAACAGCTTGAATACAAAACAGCAGTCTTCTCATGAGGAAACAAACTAACCCTTTGTATGTTTCCAGGTGAGAAATACCGTAAGCTAGCAAACACATACAGTTAAGATTGAGAATCTCTAAGTATTCAGTGTTTGTTGTTTAGCAAGCAAACATCAAAACCGTTTTATAGGATACGACTCTCAAAAGAATCTTCACAACCCAACCAAAGGGGAGAAACATGAACATGAAGAACACGAAATCGTGGGGAAATGAAAAAGATTCATGCTACTGTGTCATAGTATTTTTGTATGGAGATATATTTAAATGATCAACATCTCGTTTCCTTTTTCTTCCCAAATGCCTGAAGTAGCACTAATTTATGCACATTAGTGAGACTAATGGTATGCCAAGATGTCAGAAAAAAGCTTTCTGCATTGGAACTTTTTGATCTGTTCAAACAGCAGTTTGCTAAATTATTGAAGTAGTTACCTTGTACCTTTCAGCAGGACATACGGTCAAAGGTTTTCTGATCTATGAACTGGGGAGATGCTTGGCAAGAGAAAGTGTCTGTTGTTTGTCAAGTTGTATGACTACCTGGAGTAAGTTAAAATAATTAACATAAGCAGATGCACAGAGTGGATAATACAAAGATTAAATCAGTTATTTTATAAGATTATTAGGGAATGTTTATCATTTCAACATAGAAAAGCATGTTGAAATGTTGAAAACTGGACTACAAGAGTTTTGTTCCTAAAAACAGACAAAAGAAAACTCCTATTTAGGAGTTTGTGAAGTTTCATAGATGTTTACAAACAAATTTTGGAGCAAATCCAAGTCTATGCAACAAACTTTGAAAGTGTGCTTTGCTTTCAGCAGTGGCAGTTCTGTTACTGCTTATTCATCATGCCTTTTTCTCCTCTCCAAGAATTTTCATAAGAATTCTAAGAGAATGCATAGCTTTACTCCATCTTTCTTTTTTTTTAATATATACTGCTGGTGTTACTTTCTGCTTTATGAGAAGCACAGTATAATTAACTAATTTTTTTTTTCCTGTAAATGAAATAGTTCAATTTCTGTTCACAACACAATTTTAAATAATTATATCTTAAAGCACCGAAGAGCTTCACTTCACCTAAGCCAGTCCCCCATGCTAGCAAAAAAAGTCTTCAAGCATCCTATCTTTAAAAAAACTAAGCAGAGACAGCTACCGAACATATGCTCTGTGTAAGTATACATTTTGACTCTTTAATTTAGCCACATTCCACCAAAACCAACTTTCACTGCTGTGGTTCAGAATATATTTGAGTAGATATTGCAGAGAAAACTTTAAGTCTTATGCTGAAAATTCGGTATCAAAAGTGTTGACTATCCTTACAGTCAGATCTAATGGTTTAAAACCAGTGTTAAGGATTAATATTTTAATCTTTGTAGCATGATCCATCCTGAGATGTGTCAGGAGTTAGACCACTCAAAAGCATGCTTATGACATGCTTATGCCATTCCTGTTCCTCACACCTCCTAATACATCCTCAAATGGTCTTACTGAGTTTGGGATCTGAAGCTTCAGGAGAAAGATACTTTCAGATATTTTCTGGAGGAAAGAAAATTACTTAGGAAGTTACAAATATTTCAGTTAGTTATTCTTTCTGCTTAGAGAGCTCTTAGCTCATCTTTGTTTTACCACTGTTTCAGTGATTTGAAGTCCTTTACCATCCTACCATCTTATGACAACATTGATCACATTTTACTCTTCTTATCAACTCTTAACAATTAAATTATATTATTCCAAATGGTACCATGCAACTTCAAAGGATAGTACAACCATAGCACATGCATTTTAGTACTGCCAACTGTTTGCTCTTGCAACTTTGCATACACAATAACCAATGCAGTGATTAATATGCATCTTCAAGTGCTGTATATGGCTAAATAACTACATAATACATAGTTTGTAGCATGAGAAACAGGATTTGAAAATGCATAATGCTCAGTAGATCTTTTTCATAAAGCCAAGAGGAGGCAAAAGGAGTACATTTTGTCATGGAATAAAAGCTCAGTTTCCAGTTGAGTCTCTGAAACTTTTGTTTTTAAAAAATAAAACACTGTCTGGAGAGAAATGAAGAAATTGCTAAGTTGCTAATGTGCATTGCACAAGAAGTCAGATGAAGATACCTGTTACAGTATCTTGTCCCCAGTCAGAAGAAAAAAAAAATCATACTTACAAACAATAATCTTAATAGTGGTCAAACTGTGGCCTGGCTGCCCAGCTACCAAAATTAAATACTGAAGAGTGCTACAGCTTATGCAAGCAGTTTCACACAAATCATATCCATGTCCCTAAGTCCTCATTATTGGTTACAGCAATATTGGACAAGTTTCACCAAGTGGTGCAAGTTAAGTACTGTACTTTTCTTCACTCATTATTTAGTTGATATTTGAAAAATCTGATATTATTCTGGATGTATTTTGTCCAGTTTTTGTTTTTTTTTTTCCTCATTCCTGGACAGCACATTTGAGCCTTTTTTTTTCCTGCAGATCATCTTTCCAGTATCAAAGGATAGAAAGAACATGCCCTAAATTCACAAATACTGAATTTCTGCAGGACCTATTCCCTTTGACTTTTAATCAGGGGAAAAAAAAAAAAAGTTAAAATAAGGGTAAGATATCAGCAATGTTTTTTTTAGATAATAGATGAAGTAAAGTATCGTGAATGACTTATTCACGGCACTAAACAACACAATCCAAAGGTCTGAAATTATTTGCCTTTGAGTTTGAATGAGTTCAAAAACATTTCCAGTTTGTTTTCTACAAATTCTTTACTGTTTGATAGATATGTCAGAGAACTTAGACATGTAAGACCACCACCAGAGGCTACAACAGGTCTGTATTAGGAACCCTTTGCTTTCCAGGAAAAGCACATTAATCTAGTTTCCCATCCACTCTCTGTCAGTGAAAAAAATACGTCTCAAGCACAGAACAGAAAACTTGTATCTTAACACTCGTCTGTGGCTGGGTGTGGTGGTTTTCACTACTCCTACAGATTATCATATCTTACTGTCCATTTTGACTAGGATACTGCTGGTCACTCCAAAAGGGTGAAAAACAGCCCTTAATGAAGAGCTTCAACAAACTAGAAATGCAAAACTGCAGCATGGGAGAGAAATACCACCCTCAAAAAAAAAAAAAAAGAAAAAAGAAAAAAGTAAAGGGACACAAATATTTTAAAGGACAAATCCACATAAAACTCAAGTGTCTAGCAGCCATTGAACTCCAGCAAGAGATTTGTATTGAAGTACTTCTATTGGTTTTGTCTTGCCTATTCCATGCAACACAGACTATCACAGAGGTAGGAGCTGTATCCATGCTGTCCAAGTACATTAACCACATGGAATAACCCTTTATATATATATATAATGTCAACAATTATTTCATTACCAAAAGAAGAGATAGGAAGTCAGTTGAATATCCATTCCTGAAGTATCCCAAATTTCCAATTAGTATTGGCTTATTTGAGTACATAACTTAATATCAATTTCGGAGCAATAATAAGACACTTCAGTGCCACAGATACCTCACCTATCAGTGCCAGAATTGCTCACAGCTTGATTTTCCTCCATTGGCAAGCTTACAGCATCTGTGACGAAGGCAATGGCAGCAGCTGCCAGGAGAATGCACACATTGTCCTGTAGGTTTACCTTCAATTTCTTATTTGTGTTCTGATTATGGGAAAGACTTCATCAAACACACAGGTATATATAAGCAATCATTATCTGAGCCAGTGAAAAATTTAAGTCTACTTGACTAATTAGGACTATTTGAATTGAGTTTGATTATTTTTAAACACCTGAAAAGAAGGCTATAGCCTGACAAACTTTTAAAACAGCTAAAGTTTGGGCTAATATAGTTAACAGAATTAAACCAGCCTATACTTTCTATATTTATATCGCCATCAAGTGGAGCTGAACATACTATTACAGTAGCCTAAAGTCTAAAAAAAAAAAAAACCAACAGGTTATGAAAAAACATGTTAAATACATCTTCAATAAATAGGCTTTGCAAAAATGTATGTGCCTGTGCTACTTCTGAAACAAATATAACGATACAAATACCACCACTTGAACGTGTCTTCAGCACATCTGATGGCTAAAGGGGTGAAGGGAGAGAGGAAAAGTATTGTGTAATTGATCTGAGCAGTTTTGAATATTTTCTTATTCCTAAAGGTAGATGACTATTTCCCAAAGTGCATGCTGTTTCCTGACTTCCTAAAACTAAATCTTTTAAATATTGGCTGACATTCACTAGAAAAAAAAAAAAAAAAAGAGAGAGAGAGAGAGACAGAGGGAAAAGAAAAAAAGTGGTTTTTACTGGCAGCAACAAAGAATGTGCCAAAGACTAGAGCTTTAAATTCCCACTCTCTGTAGTTCTTATCTTCATGATTTGTTGGGACTCTACTTCTGGATCACTTCTTGCTTCAACTTATTGCGTTCCCAGTGACAGGGAGATCAGAGACAGCTACTCTGAGCATCATCTCTTCTCAACCAAGCCTTCTGGAAGCTTCTTCCCACTTCCCAAGACATGCCTCATATCAGCAGTAACTCATTCATCTTAACTCTATAAAAATGGTTTGCTGCAACATATAGGAAAGAAATTAAAATATTTTAGGATGTAATTTGTTAGCATTTACAAGAAAAATCAACTATAATATAATGCAAGCTAGAAAAATAGGTGATAATTAAGATTTTCCTCAGAAAGGCATTTTAGGGTTCTTAGGTGAATCTTAAACGTACCTTAAATCACTTGCATTGTATTGTAGTGCTTTCTGATGGGACGACTAAGACTCAATAACTTCATCTGCTCTCTTCCTAAAGCTGGCATTTTTACAGCCAGACTGTAGGTGGCAGTAGCTCGACAGTTATTTATTTTCTTGTTCTGTGAAAGTTCGTGGGAGGACAGTCAGAATCAAGAGGATTCCGAGGGAAGCCTTCTCTCTCTGGTTGCCAGAATACTAAGATGCTAAGTGTTCTCTTTTCTTAAGGTGTCTTCGTTGCTTTTTGTTTGTTTGTTTCTGTGGATTATTTATTTATTTGCTCCCTCAAATAATATTGTGCTCTGTGCCTAAGAAAGTAGAGTTAATTCTCTTTGGAAATGCTGCTATATTCATCATTATCAGGGGAGAGAGGCATACTATAATGTTTTCAGAACATAATTTACAGTTACATGGGCCTATTTTGATATCTAGGAGCAATAGTGTGCAATTTTCTTCAAAAGTATATTGTCTGACATTTTTTTTTTAATTTTAGACAAGTGGCAAAAGCTGAAATAGGCATTTTTAAAAATCACTTAGAACTATATAGTTCAGTTTTATGGACTGTGATTCAATATTCAGGGTAGAAACAGTAAGAAATCCAGACTAGTGGTAAAACCAGGATAGCATGTACTGGCGGGCACACTAGAAATAGTACAACTTATTCACTGCTGAGTTGAGCAAGTTTGGCCTGGGTGTCAAACAAGCCTGGAGCTGGTCAGACCAAACTAAAGTAGAATTAAATTCTTCCTAAGCTACTTAATGGACTTAGTGCATTTAAAGTGTAACCCAAACATCACAGGTGACTCAAAATTTATATATTTTTGGGCATGCAATCATGCAAAGAATATTATGGTTGTGATATCAGACTCAGCAACACAACATCAGCATTCATGTAGGTAGCATTTCCTTATTTTATATACCAACACCTGTATCTTACACAAAATACAACAGGACTACACTTATCTACATAATAAAGGTATTATTCATCCCTTCAACTCACTGTTTACCAAATAAGCAGTGATATCTTATTCTGTTTTCCTTGGTCTACATGTATTCCTCTGTCTTGGTCAATGAAACTTAGTAGAGTTTGGGCTGGAAGCATGTTACTGATTTGCCCATGGCTTTTTTTTTTTTTTTTAATGTTACTTACCCCTATAGTAAAAACAAATGAGCAAAACTGAAGTTACTAGATGCAACTTCCTTTAAGGTTGAAATTTGCAGCCTCTCAGCTGCATGTGTTCCTCATACTTCAGCAGGAGATCCTTTCCCCCTTCCCTTGCCCACATACACATTATAGTCCTGACTGAATATTTACTGTTGGTTCTTTAAGTATCAGTTAGCCTTCATACTGATGTCCTTAAGACATCATTAGTTCCAATTCTTAACAGAACAAATCAACCTTGGGAGCAGTGTTTGAAGGACGCTTTGCTGCTAACATGAATTTTTTATTACAAATACAAGGGGAAGAAACATACCAGTTCAAATAACCTGACCTTGCCGCAAATAAAAAAAAAAAGTCAGGCCAATGCTACACTTGGTGATCTGTATCTGCGCTGACAAGAGTGAAATGGTTTGCATCATGCTGTAATGAACCCATTACTGCATCCAGCACCAAAGCTAGCTCTGATACCTGAAAGCAAGGCTCCAGACCAGGCAAACTTTAGTAAAGAAAGGAATCTCTGATTTACCATTAGCACCAATTTTCTCTGTATGGGTTACTTCCAACTATTTGAACCATACAGTGAGTTAAAGAGTGAATTCAATCATGTGATTGCAAATCGTGTATAACCCACTGCATTTCATGTTCTGTAAGTGTTAACAAACATTACAGAGTAATTTTAGGTCTCTTAACAATATTACATAAGTTTGATAATGAACATTAATTCCAGATCAATTGGAAGAGGTAAACCTCCTTGGAAGAGCTATACAGGAACAACTCTGCATCCTTTACCTCATCAGAGTTTAGGAGACTCCATATGACTTTATGAAGGAAACGCAAGGGTATAACTCTGACTAGAGCCCAGTTTGTGAATGGTGAATCACATCCTGTAGTGTTCTGGACTCACAGCAAAGGAAAGATGAAAATCTGGCATATTGATTTCTGTGGGCAGGTCCTCAGTTAAAGTAACTAGAGGATCAGGATTCTTAGGCATGGTGTGCTGTGCACTTGCCATAACTTCTCACATTTATGTGCTCAGTTCACAGTCACTTTCAAACCTTCCTCCTGATGTCATTTTCTCATATAGATTTTGAAGCTAACTCTCCAACTCTGCCACTGCATGTAGTATTAAGCACATTTCAGAATACTGAGTATGAAGGTTCTACTTTCTGATTTTCTTCCTCACAGCCTATATTTGTCTGCAGAATCTGTGTTACTGTTACCATTTCACCACAGAGTCAGTTCCCCTCTAACATATCTCAAAAGTTTGCCCAAATTGCTGAAGAGTACCTGCCTTCATACCACACAGATAACTCATAAGATAGTCTTTTTCAGACTCTCAAAGCCATGTATCCATTTACCCTGACAGGCAGATCATCCGTAACAGCAGCTGAACTCCTGTCACTTCAATTGTTCTACTAATTTTCCACATTGGGCCTTACCTTGGACACCATCTTGCAGTACTCACCATCAGTACTACAGTTCTACTACTTCCTGTGAATCCCGTAAAGGCATAGCCTAAAAACTCTGACAGGGTACAGGCCGTCTCTTTCAGAAAAATAAGCTCATGATTTAAATTATCTCCACAGAGCCTAGTCCCAGTTCCCTCAGGAGCTTAAATATATGCCTTCCCACACAATCACAAAGTACATGAGTTCTTCAGAAACAGAAATCTTTTCCAAAACATTTCTCATCACTCCACACTTCTATTCGGAACAAAAACATTTACAGCTTAAGAAAGAAGGAAAAGGAAAAAAAAAATAGCACAACATCTTTGTCATAAACCATATGCTACGATAGTTCAAGAGAATGAAATTTTCTGCTCCTGTTAAGGCTCTTCAGGCTGTCTGTCACATGATTATTAATTAGCTCCCTACTAGGCAATGGGATCTTCATCAGGTGACTCTAGTGCCAATATGCCTTTGCTGGCATCTCCAAACACACAACTTTTTTTCTGTGGTAATCTACTATTTAGAAAGCTGTTATTTTAACAGTCATTTCCTTAGTTCTCTGACCGTCTTTTGTGCTACAGCTCTTCTGTACTTGATTCTGTTGTGGAAACCCTTCACACTGTGGCAAGCAGAGTACCATCCCCATTTGTCTGTGTGGGATAGCATTTAATGTGATGGATTACATGGAAATCCACTGGGGCTTTTTTTTTGTTTGTTCTGTGTCAAGTTTGTCTCCTTTCTTGCATGGCCAAGACAGACACTGATAAATATTGATGCCATTTACTTAGAATTCCCTCTGTATTTTTTTCCCTCTGGTCCTCATTAAACAAGTTCAGATTAATGAAGGAAGTCTGACACACTGCCTAGGTTTTTGTAAGATGCATTTTAGCAAGTCTGGAGATTTCAGACCTGCTGTTCATTGCTTGGGAGAAGTACTTGACTAACAAACATCTGACACATGGGCAGTACCAAATCTGGAAATTTTGGAAATGGTTCAAAGTGTCATACACTTTTTTAAGCCAGAAGTTAAAACCAGAATATACCAATTTTCTCTATGTATTTTGAGACAGGACTAATCTTTGAGGGATCTCTATTAATTATATCCATCTTTTCTGTAAGAACCGCTGTCTTCATTTCTGTTACATCTGCTCAGTAATGCCTCTTTAAAATGTTTCCATGCAAGCCAAAATGGAAAAGTTTTAGTAATCAAAACCAACGGAAGCTTTCCTTCGTAAAAACAACCAGCAAGAATTTGGCAAAGTTATCTATCAATTGCATGTGCTCTAAACAGAGCTCAGAGGAGGCACTTATAGCAGTCCCAGCACCAAAGCACATGCAGGAGTTAAAAGGAGTCAGAACTGAGGTTTCGGTTTTTTTTCTACAGTGATATGGTTTTGAAATATGCACAGAAGAAGGTACTTTGCATAGTTATTAAGACAACTTAATGACAAACATAATAAATCTAAATAGCTGGGTGTTTTTTTTTTTGTTTGTCTTTTTGCTAAGGGTTAAGATGACAGAAGAGAAAGATTTGTGGTTGGTTTTGGCCATTGGGTAAAGAACTGTAACAGGTTTGGGCATGCACTTCAGGTTATCAGGCTTCTCTGCTTAAATCTCTGACCCATTCTGTTACAGACATGAATCACAGTTCAACTTCAAAACACTGCTGCAACCCTCAGAAAGTCACAAAGTTACTGATAGTTTGAGATGACAATGTCCACATTTGTGTTACTACTTGATCATTTCATGACTTCACAGTATTTTATCACAAGTAAGGAATTATGTGTATACTTTGGAAGAGGAACAGTGGGAGAATGAAGACTACCAATAACTTAAGAAATACTTGTCCACTAAAAAAAAAGCAGAGGATAAGAATTCTTCAGTTTCCAAAAAACTAGTGCCTAAGATGCAATGTTGATTGATGGTTTCAGGTCATATCGGACTAGAGTTAATAGAGGTAAAGTTCTTTTTCACATAGGTCACAGCAATAAAAGGCATCAGTTTTACAGCTCCAGGTTTACCTTCCTGCTCGCATTTGTGTTTCAATTTGTACAGTTCATAAGCAGATCATCTTCTTGGGAGGGAATCACTAGTTCTAGTTTCAGGGAGACAGTACTTTCCAGTGACACTACCTCTTCACATATAATATTGTAAAAGTAGAAGATGAGTCACATGTATTTTGATCAAATCTGGCCTTTTCCAGTATCAAGTTTATTCAATACTCCAAGGTTTTAAGCCATGCCTTTCAGAAGAATGGCTTCAATTAAACAATTGCTAGTTCAGGAGACTGACTTGTGCTGCCATTCAGTTTTAATGCTTCATAGCATTGGTGTTTCACACAACCAGAAATAAAAAAGTCATACTACTGCACATCAGTGGAGAATCAAACCAAGAGTAAGTGTTTTGCTATCTAAGTCAGCAAAACCATAATTTGTAGACTTGTTTGCTTGACACATTGCTTGTTTGTGAGCTGGGTAAGCATTTAAGGATTACATGCACTACTGAACACAAATCACTTTTACTTTTCCCACTCTTTTCAGGCTTTGACATAAAAGAATCGGTTTGTTCTGTGAAGTTACACTGGAAATCTACAGAGGAAAAAAACAGATTTTTTAGACTTCTTCCTCTAACCACAGGTTCATTTTTAAAATATACTCACCCCATTCATAATATTAGTATTACAAGTCTATTGGTGTGTACTTTCTATTGATAGGCAATTATTCTCAGCTCATAAATTAACCAAAATTCCTTTGTTTTGTATGGAAGTTGCCACTGCAGGACATCTGTATTCAGCTGATTTGCTAGGACAGAGCTGCTCTAGAGAAGAGCTGCACACTAAAATTAAAAAAAAATTGCTTTCCATAATGTCTCCGTAAGGCAAACAAACCTAGTAACTACTAGAAAAGACAGGATTTCCTCCTTAATTATGACATGGCAAGCTGTTATACCTCCTCTGTTGAGCCAAAATTTTTTCCACAATGCTAGTCACATCACTTAAATCAAACTTTTCACAGTTAGTCTGCATTACTCATTTTCTAGCTGCTGAAGACACTAAAGTCTGATTGCAAAAGCATTGAAAACATTTGTATCTGCAACAAAAGTCAATGGTGATAAATGTTTTGAAAAAAAGTACTATACCAGTGTGTCCAATATTTCTAGTTGTGCAGGTCCTGTAGCATTGTCTACATCATTCATCTGTCTGTGGCAGATGAATCTTTCCAATGGCACAGCCACTTCCTTCAAATATTGTCATGGGATGGGGGAAAGACACAGGGGGCTCCAGGGCCGTACAGGCTGTCCAAGTGTAGCACACACACAGATCACAAGTTATATCATGGCCATATGCATTTACCTAGTAATAAGAAATGTGAGGGAAAAAAAAAAAGATTCTTCATGCTTCAAATTCTTCTTAACATACAGATTTTTGATCATCATTTCCCTGGACTTCTGTTTTGTCTGCGTAGAATACGAACAGCATCTGTGTCACATGGAAAACAACTTTCTAACTTGGCTAGACCACAGTCAGAACTCCAGTAGGACCAACCCAGAAGCACTCATGATGTCACCATGTCTCCCACTTTACCTTCTTGCAGATCAATACAAAGGCAGAAATCCTTTATCAGTCACCAGCCATACATCCAGGCAGGTCAACAAGCTTGCCATTGATCTCAGTCAAGCAGCACTGAGTTTTTACTTTGCTATCTAAGGAGTGCCTTTGGATGCAGCCAATTGTTGGCAGCACAACACTAAAAGTTGGGAAGAGTTGTTGTAAGTAGACCCAAGGGTTTAAACAGTAGTCTGATTATTCTTATTTGGATGACTAGGTAAATAGCAACATTTGAAGACAATGAAAATGAATTTCCCTGCCGTCAGGTCAGAAAACTCACACGTGCATACAGGTGAAGTCTCAGCAGTGCAGAGACCCTGAGCCTGCACAAGTACACACCCCTAATGTATCATAGCACTACACACATAGCACATAGTCTTTAAAGCAAGGCAGGCTATAAAAGCACAACAGCATCCAAGCTAATGTGCTTGGAAACAGCAACACAATTACAGAGTCATATCAGTTCTGGCTTTGGGGCCAGGATGTTTATTTATAGCTTAGAGTCCTCTGCACCATGCTCATAAACAGTGCAAGAGAAAGAAAGAATAAAAAGAAAGAATAAAAACTCTACTCCATTATCACTTAGGCACCTTCAGTTTCAACTTCCAATCAGGAAATCAAGAAAGGAACTGAGAAAGAAACTAGAATAAGAACACTCTGCTTTTTCCATTATCATCACTTATTGCCTTTCTGTGTGTAGAGCAGCAAATAAACTGAGGTCCCCTTCTTCTCCCAAAACCCTGATTAATCACACTGCTCCCTTACTTTTTATGACATGTTCTCTTGCTTTTCATCAGCCAGTTGCATCTTGTCACAAACTTAGCACTGGTACTGTTTCTGAATTTGCAGCTTTAAGTAGAGAATACTTTCCTCAAAAAGGATACTAGCCCACATAGCTTTGGAGGAAAGGTTGTAAATAAGACATTTTATGGAACCAAATCCATGAGATAACTTGCCTTTCCTACTACCCTTCAAAAAGTCTTTTTATTAGGAGGCCTGATGCATTATGCTAGTGACTTGTCTTAGTTCACCATTCACTGTTAACTCCACAATCTTGCACTATTATAAAGTCTCCTAGCACCACAAGATTTGCCTTAAAGAAAACACACTGATTTAAGAGATACCTTCTGAAATGCTGATTGTTGTTGTGCTGTTTTCTTTTTGTTTTTAAATATAAGTTTTAAGTTTTCATCAGAACCTGTCATGTATCCAGAGACCCCAGGATCAGAATTTTAAGAACAGCACAAATCATGCTAGAGGCTTAATATTTGCAACCAAAATAGTTCAGGAAATTCAAATTCTTACCAGTGGTTGACCTTAAGTCACTACATGAGCTAAAACAACAACAAGAGTGCCACTTAGTCCTTCCATATTCTGTTTTCTACTATGCACATAGGTCACTTCAAAAGTAACACCTATTTATTTCCATGAAAACTATAGCAGATACAAAGAGCACAATAACTACTTGATAGAGCAAATTCTCAGCTACAAAAAACTACTTTTCAGCACTGTCATTGCCATTAGCTACGGATTTTCAGCAGTGATGAACAAGAGCCTGCATGCCGTGCTTGTAAGAATCTGCACCAGTAGAGGTGTCCTGCTGTTTCACAGACATTATAATGGCATTGCTGCTAGGAAAACATTGCCCACACAGTCCATCTTTCAATGGCCCAAACTGATGGAAGTCACGAAGCATCAGATCTAGACCACATAGTGAGTGTGATGGGACAGTCTAGTCAAAATTGGCAATGCACTCCACAGTCTTCAAACTGGTATGGGGCCTGGCATTATCATGTTGCAAGATAAGTGATAGCCTTATTCTCTGGCCTGACTCTGGAAGTCTGAGACTCCACCTTAGTCAGCATCACAATGTAGTTAGTGGTCAGAGTTGACGGCTTGTCCAGGTTCCAGGAAATCCAAAAGGATCACCCTTTTATTATCCCAAAAGACAGTGTATGTCACTCTACCTGCCGAGGGTTGCATCTTCACCTTTTTCTTCAATGGGGAATTCACATGTTACCACTACATGGACCGCCATTTTGACTCAGGCTTATAGCGGTGACATCACATCCTGTCACTGGTGACGATTCAATTCAGGAAACTGTCACCTTCAGCCTCACATTGGATCAATAGGCCCTAACAAATTTGCATATGGTGTTCTTTCTGTCCCTCTGTCAGCATTTACAGGACCCACCTGGTGCAAATTCTGCTGTATTCCAATACTGCCACCACTGTTGTCAACACATTGAAGCTGATATTCACTTCTGCCTCACTATGCTCACATCAACTGTTTGGTCTCCATAGGTGTTCAAGAAGCATCAATGAATGTCAATAGGTTCAAGTTTTCCACATGGAGGAACTCACTTCCACACCTTTGTTTCATATGCACTTTCATGTCAGATGCAGTGTTGTCAGACTGCCCCTCTGCTGCCATCTGTCACAAAGCAACAAAATGTGACGGAATATTGTTGGGAAGGTTCAAACTCTACTGCCATACCACAGACATACATCTCTAATGCTGTGGGCCAACATAGTCATAAAGGAGGAATTACTTTCAGAACAGCCCTCGTATTTAAATGGTGAAAACATTACATCAGAGGAAATGTCTTCCTAAATATTTCTGTGAAGCTCAGCTGTCTGGAACTTCTTTCCTCTATTTGGGCATTAAAGAGCACAGAATAAGAGTAATAAAGAGTTAAAGTAGCTGAATTCTGCTTTCTCTAGGGAGTTCATATCAATCCTATTTGGTACACCTGACCCAAAAAGAACTCAAATTGAGCTCTGCATATATTAAATAAGTAAATTTTAACAAAAAGTAACAAATTACTAAATAGCTGTTCTTGTTTGCATTAGCTAGTTGTGCAAGACATTGCTGAGGCTCTAAATCTGCAGTCATGTAATGGGAAGAACCCACCTCTCCAGGGAAATTAGTAGGACCCCTGATCTGTGTTCTGATGGGTGTAATCATAAAGGTTAGAAGCATATGATTCAGATACGCAAAAGACTGTGAAGAGAAACCAAGCCCACTCATGTAGGAAGTACTGAGCATAGTGCAAAATTAATCATAACATGGCAAGAGTAGGCGGAAAGAGAGGGGACTGAGTGCAGTGGACTGCTAAGAATACGCTGTCACTGAAATCAAATGGAAAAAAAAAAACAACAAAACCATCCCTCTGTCTTCAATAGCTGGCCAAGGTACTAGGTAGCCAAGTGATAAAATAGCAGATCAGTCACAGTCTGCACTAAGTCTTGATTCTGAAAAACAGACTGATAGACTTTTAGATTTGTTACCAGAAATCACAGCTCATAACTGTCACTCTCCCTACTGTAGGGATTTGCTTTTGTTAACACTTATCATTCACATTATTATACCACTTCATATCACTATAAATAATTTCTATAAGCAACTGTAAAGGCTATAAAGGCAAAGGGACCAGCATGAACAAGGAGATGTTACAAAAGGAAGGAAAATGAACATTCACCATCTCCAAAGATCTAGGCTCGCAGGGAAAGAACTCCAGAGGGAAGGCTCTCCAACAACAGATCCTTCCTCAGTGGCAGTCAGCCCTTAAATGAGATCTAAGAGGAGTTGAGCCTGGTTCCACCCCTTCCGGTCACACAGGTGAATCACCTTCACCTGTGCTCCCAGGGTTGACCAGATCTTTCCTTCATGTGCTCAATCAGTAGTTCAGGCCATGACTCAGCAGTCCCCATACAGTAGCTATTTATGTTCTGAGAATACATGCACATAGGTACTGCTGTGTACCACTATTGCATGGCTCAGGCAACACTTTGGGAGCAGTCTGTATCTCCTGTGTGAAGCAGCTTCAGGTGCCAGACGATTTAGTTAGTGACTTCTCATAGCACTCTGCGTAGCTCTTCATTGAAAGCAGTTATCTTATGGCCAAGTCCACACAGAATGAACAAACCACCATCTTACCTGAGAGGGTTGCTGCAAAATGCTCCTTGCTATCAGTCAACATAAGAGTAAAGGAAGGAAGCCTAACATTACACAGCCATACTGAGGGATGGCAAGGCCACACATTTTAGGAGAGATGTACGATCTGCTCTCTCTACTTGATTCTTTCTAGGTCTGTATGTAATTCATAATCTATACCATATTACAACTGTAAGATTAAATGTTGAGCAGGTGTATATTAACCCTATTCAAGCTTCCATGATTATTGCTGTATCTTTTTGGTTGTATTTATTTTTACATCTTTTCTACTTTACCAGTAGCTACCTCCAGAATTCCCCTTACATCTGCAAATCCCACTCATCGTCAGCCATGTCTACAGCCACACAGTAATCATATTAAAGTCTACTAAATCTTCCCCACCCATATCCTCAATAGCTTTCCACTATTTAAACCTGCTACAGTTCTCACACTTTTACTTAATTCATACTGGAACTTTGGCCTATTAACATAGCTACAGATCTGAGTTTTTCAACAGCAATATGAGATCTTCCATCAAACTCACAGTTCCACATAAAGCAAGTGAAAAGCATGTTTGGAAGGCAGCCCATGGACTTGCAGGGGACACCATGCCATTTTGAGTTTTGCAGGATATTGCTACGTTCAACTAAGTCCTGATTAAATGTACCATAAATTGAGGTCATATCACCATCCATCAGATCAAAACATTGCATTTAACATCGAATATTTCTCATAGATGTCATGATGTGCAGATTTAGCAGCACCACTAAGCTCCGGAAACTGCTCTAGCTGCATTTCAATTTGGTTGGCTTTCCATATGTACTTTGGCTATTTAAGTTTTTTTTTTTTTTTTTTTACTATTTCTATTGCCTACTTCGTTACAGCTCAAAATATGCTTTGTCTTAAAATAATAAACATTATATAAATGTGTGTAACTTTTAAATACGCTATCATTTTTTGTTCCTGGTGGATTCAAACTACAGGTGATAATGACAGAGTCAACAGTAAACGTTAACTAAATCCTGATAAGATTCTCTGAGTATTGGAGCGTGTTCAAGACAATCACTAGCCACCACCCAAGGCAAATCAGCTTTGAAGCTAGAACTTCTGGGTCAAAAATAAATAATAGAATAACCAGGAAGGGATTTGGATATTACAACCGAGCAGACCAATAAAGGCAACTAGAAGTTTTAAAAGGAAGCATCTCTCAAGAGCTATTTTAGATTCTCCCCTCATTTCTTCCTGTTTCAGTATCACAGATACTGAAAGAGAAGAGGGAACAAAAAGATTCTGTTGCAGTTCCAATAAATACTTCAGAAAGAGAAAATGAAACAGGAAACTTGGATTATTTTTTTTTTTCTAATTTGGTCCTACCCAATAAAGTGAAAAGAAATTATATCAAAGGCCTCTGCTTATCCTTAAATACATCTGCTTTCAGATATCACTAAAGGAAAAAATGTTTAGTTCTCAGAGATAAACCTTGTCTCTTAGCAATAGTAGTTACACCACTGAAAAACACAAAAGGCAAAGGCTTCTCGCCTCAAAAGTAGCACTCACAGAGCAAACCCAGTAGCGCAAGAACAGAAAACAGCTCCTAGCTCATTTACACATTTTTAAATATATCACAAGACTTAAATATACATTCCTCACTAAGATAGCCCACTAAGGCAACCACAAAACTAGAAAGCTTTACCTCCACAGTTACTAGAGAATCTAAGACACCTCTAACCTCTCCCCCCTTCAGGCTCAGCTTTAAGCACACTTCATCTGTGAACTGATTGCATCCAGGTGTAGAAGTATCCTGATAGCACTGGTAGCAGTACAGCCTCATGTTCTCTAGGAAAGGTGACACTGTTAAAGACTAAAAACTGCTCACACCTGAGCCTTGCATAGTTTCCTTGGTGGAAATGGGATTAGAGAGGTAATTGTTTATTTGGATTTTCAGGTGGGAATCATGAGCTTTAAAGCAATTCATATACATAGTTTTACAGAACTGTGGACTTACAGTATGATACTGTGGTGGTTTTCTATTAAGCTAATGTTTTGTTTCAGTATTGAGTTATAAGAATGACATAATTACACTTTAAATATAATTTAGAAAGCATTTTAAAGAAAAAGCCTAGATGGTTGAGGAAGCTGCTTAGGATTCCACCAGGAAAGCTGTGTGAGTACTCAATAACGTACCCTTTTAAAATAAATCTAAGTACATCTCCTTACTTTTTAGAACTTCTCTGCCTTGTCTGGTTTCCTGACACTTGTTCATGCAGGTCTTGCTCTGTGAGCGTGCCTGTGACTAGCTGTGACATGGCATCTTTTCTTTCAAATTAATCTTATTTTAAAACACTTCTCTTATTTTAAATCTATCTAGACTTCCTTCTTTCAGGGCTTTAGTACCCAGTTCTCTTCTCACTTGCTTTGCTTACTGCAATGCACTTGCTCCTATGACACAGATTAATACCGGGTCTTGAGAGTACAGGAATTACTCCTTTAGGAAAAGCATTTTATTCAGAACTGCTGAGTTGTGAAAACTTAGATTGGGAAGACAATGGGTGAATGTACCTTTAGATTTGCATCACAGAGTGCCAATCCAAATAAAGGAAATGACTGTCTTTTTGTACGTGCTTATGAGTAACCTGTATGAGATTTCAGTTCCCGTATTAAGAGAGAGAGAAAATCCTGTGCATTTCTAAGCACCTTTTGCAGCACCATTACCAATTTCAAATAAGCACATCTCTGTTCCAAGACGGAGTTTGTGGGCAAACTGTTTGCACAGCTGAACCTACTCCCTTGCTATGGATGGAATCAGCCACACATGGACACACTTGGAGCGTTCAACAGCAGAATATCCCTTTACAATATGACTGAGTTGTATATATAGTGTTAAATACAGGTACATAATTATTCTCTGGTAAAAATGTTTTTTCCTTACCTAGTCAGCAAGGTTGCTTACGATTTGACTTCATTTCTTTTGGCTCCATTTTTGCTCTGGACAGGAGTCTTTTTCTTCAACACAAGAAGCAAAAATCACATCATTTCATTCACGATGCTGTTGGTATGAGTTTTTAAACTTTCTCATCATTTACAAGTTTTGTTAATCTCATTCAGCTCTGAGTTCAATGAGTGAGGTGCCATCTTAGGTGGCTCTGGCGCCACACACTGTGCCCATCACAGGTGCTCCCTTGGGTGTGCCAGTGAGTTTCTGGCTGATGAGCCTCAGGTGAGCCACGCTGGCTGTGCTCGGAGGTGCTCCTCTCCCTCAGCAAACAGGGGTTTAAGGCTCAGCAGCACGTCATGAAACGTTCGTGATCAGTGTACGTGGTGCTAGCTGACTTTCTTCAGCTGTGGTGAGAGACTTGGTTACTGCTCTGCAGCAGTGCCTTCAGCACCGAGAAATCAGGTCGGTGCTGATGGTTGGAGCTAGTTTACAGCAGTTAACGGCCTGGACGTCTGCCCTGCCAGAGGCAGGGTGAACACGATGCCGAGTAGCCTATGCTCCCTGCTCGGTGCTGTTTGCAGGTGGTGGACTATCAGCAAACCTCCATTTACGAAGAAGCTAATGGCAAGGCACTACGTCAGTAGGCTTACGTTCCTCCGTGCGTATTTTCCCCTTCGGCGCTTTCTTGGGGGCCCGCCGCCTCGCACCTGCCCCGCGCAGCGCTGAAGGCGCTCCCGCCGCGGGCTGAGGGGGCGCGAAGCTGCGCGAGCCCCCTCACGAGCCGCCCCCCAGCGGCCGCGCGCGGCTTCCCGCCCCG
>JANHGO010001612.1:0-33449 GCA_024606505.1 Aquila spilogaster
AAGGATGGAGACCTGAAAACAAAGCTGAAACAAACTCTCAGACACGGAGCTGGAGAATGTCTTTTCTTTTCCTCTCTGTTTTGTTCGTTTAGTTTTATTTCTCAAGCTCCGAGCTGTTCAACACGCATCGGGGGCTTACAAAACAGAAGGGACCGAGGAGCAGACGTTTGCGGGCTACAGCAGGAGGGAGGAGCTGCCCGGAGAAAGTTTGCGCTGACTTACGGGGATGGAGGGGACTCTGGGGGCGGACCACCCGTCGGAGAAGCGGCGAAGCTCAGCCCCTCCTCCCGCCCCCAGCAGGAGGCCCCCTCCTCCCCCTCGGGAGCCGTAAGTAGCGGCCGCGCCGGGCGGCGTTGCTGAAGGGGCTGCGGTCCGGTGACTTATAAAGACGCGGAGGCGCCGGGGCACGGCGCTTGGAGCGGTATGAGTGAGGTGAAGCTGGCCGTGCTGGGCGGCAGCGGGGCCGGCAAGTCGGGTAAGGGGGAGGAGTGAATTGGGAAGGTGTGGGCTTGGTACCCCTAGCCCCGCTTCGCCTCGGGCTGCCAGGCGCCGGCGGGGCTCCGCTCACCTGCTGCTTGCTTCCTTCCTTCCCGCAGCGCTGGCGGTGCGGTTCCTGACCCGGCGCTTCATCGGAGAGTACGCGTCCAACGCCGGTGAGCAGCTCCGGGAACGGGAAGCGGGCGGCCCTCGGGGCGCGGTGCCAACGGGGCGGCGGAACGGTGCCTGATGTAACAGAGGGGGAAAGCGCGTAGTTGCACACAACTTTTTGGAAATATTGAAGTTTTAGCTTATTTATCAGCGAGGGCTGGCGGCCAGACGTCGACTCGGAAGGCCGGGGAAGGCGAGCCGGGTATCTGCGCGGGGATCGCCTCCAACTTCAGTGTGGTGACATGCTCGTCGTGAGGCGGCTGTGAAGGGCTTGTGAGAGAGAGATAACCGGGCTGTGTGCGAGCTCGGGTAGATTATAGTAAGCTCCATCAGAGAGGAGATAGCAGAGAGGAAAGAAATAAATGTAGAAAAAAAAAAATCACAACACTGTTGTATTAGTATCTCCTTACCCACTCTTGAGAGGTGAAACACTGTTTATCAGGGACTGCTGGTTAATCAAAGTGCGATGCAAAGTCCCCGACTTCCGCAGGATTGCACTACTTTGATAACTTAGTGACAAGTCTTGCCATGCTGAGGATAGAAGTTCTCATTCATATCAGAATAAACACACTTAAGACACTCCTGAGATCTTGGAAGATGGCAAAACAGGATTTGAACTTTCATGACTTGGGTAGAAGCAGTAGAAGTATTGAACTGATGCTCAAATACTGTTGGAAGTGTGCTATTGCAGCTGTGTGGCATGAGAAGGCCTAGAGTTTAACAAGCCAAATGGATTACAATCTACCTTGTTTTCTCTGCTAAAGGATTTTTTTTCCAAAAACTTGTTTTAAACAAAAATCAGAGTAGCAGTCTATGATCCACAAACAAAAAAAGGTAAAGTAACACTAAGAAGCTGAACTTCAGTTATACTTCTAAAATAACTTAGTCTGAAAATACGGTTACAGTTGTACAGAAGTGTTCTGCCAGTATAGTGCCTTATGCAAACAGGCATAAGAAACAGTTATTGTCCCAGATGAGTAATCTAAGCCTAGGCTTTTACATGCAGCTATGTACTGCTTTCCATGTGTGTTCTAAATCACCTACAATTCTGAACAAGTTTCCTTGTCCTGGGCCTCTGAGTCTCAGAAAAGACATGTAAACACCTCTAAAACATTTTGTACTTGTGAACAAATGTTGGAAGATAAGTTCCCCTCAATTTTTAGGGGGGCAAAAGGGAGATAAAAATGAAGAAAAGGGGTGATAGAACATACAGCATTGCAGAACTGAATAGTGGGGTCTAAGTAATAATAATAATAGAAGTTTAATTATGGAAATCACCAAGTAAATGTAGTTCTGATCCCTGGGATGTTTGGGGATCATAGTTCATCATCAGTTGAGCTTTTAAGAGTGCATCAAGAATGCTTGACACGAACATAATGCTGAACCAAAGATACTTGGTTCCAGAAATCATAGCCCTTGACTATACCCTTCTTATATGCATTTATAAGTGTATTTTCAGTAGTGCCAACACTGGTTCTTGTCTTTATAGCTCAGTAGCTCTGAGGAATTACACTGCAGAAAACCCGTTGATGGCCAGTGCTACAAACACAAACTCGTTATATTCTCTTGAACAAACCACTGTTTAAAACAGTGGTGAAGATCTGGCTGCAGTAAGGTTCTCAGAGCTGCTGTGCTGATGGGGAGTCTTAAATCAGAGATCTGACACTACAGGAATGTTCTCGGATTTAAGCTAAGGACATTATCCTGTAAATATTGATCTGATACTACATAGTTTAGGAACTATTGAAGTGCCAAATTTCATTGTAAATTAACAGTATTGGTGAATAGGCTAGCTAACTACTTTTATAATCCTGAACCTTGAAAACAAGTGGAGTAATTGTAATGTGATGGAAAGCATAGCAATGACAGCATAGTAGCAAAGTCCTAGGCTGCAGCAGCTGAGGATATGCTCAAATGTGGCATCTGTGGATAGAGAAACAAAGGAAAGAATCTGCCTATCCTTGGAAGGCCTCAGGTAGGCAGGGATCTCCAGTGAGATACCCTTGCCACCACTGCCAACCCTTAAATGATGTCTGGGAAGGGTTGGATCCTGGCTTCACCCCTTCCAGTCACTCAGGTACACTGCACAAACCTCAGCTCCCCTGGGTTGCCCCTGCCTTCCTACCAGGTGCTCAGTCACTGTTTCAGGCAGTGACTTAGCATTTCCACTACAGTAATCATCAACACTTAGCTGTTTCTGAGCACTGTGTTACTTATTTGCCTTCATTTGGGAGGAAGAAATCTAGGGTCTGAAAGTATTCATCACACCATTACTTTCCTGGGAATGCCACAGTGTTGGTTGGCCTATGGGAATGGGCAGCTCGGGTGGTGCAGAATGAAATGGGGTTGTTTCCAGCTAAAAACCAACCAAACAACAAAACTGTAGAGGAAATATACAGTACCAAAGGATAAAAGTCTCTTGAGTATTATCTTCCCTTCATTATGTTTTCTTCATCACCATTCCCAGTCGCTCTAATGCTGCTTCTTATTGAATGCCATGTATTCTTTTTTTAGAATGCATCTACACTAAATACTTACGTCTGGATGGGAGGCAGATACACTTGGAAATTTATGACCCTTGTTCACAGGTAAGAATTTTGGGGGGCCAAAAAAACTTCCTCATTCTACCTGTGTGAGGTTAAAAAGGGTTGCAAGCATCCTTTTTGCACTAGAATTTTATTCTTGCTCTTTCTGTTTTGCAAGACTGAATCTTTACATTTGCTGTGATTCAGGAAGTGTGTACCTTCCCATTTCATGGAAGAAACCCTTCAATCCTTTAATTTTTCTGTAAATACTTTTGCATTTTGGAATGTTTACTAGGAATTAATCTTTCCTACTTTCATATTGTATAGTTAAATGCAGCAAACAATTACAGGAGTATAAAAAAAAAATCTTGAATTCCCTATACAGATGGATTTTTTTTTTTTTATAAAGCAAATGGTCTATTAAATGGCTGTGGAAATGAGACTTACGTAAAGCACATAAAGTAAACGTACAAACACATCTGTCTTAAAGACAAGCAACAGATCCTAAAATAGCCACTGTGCCTTGCTAATATAGTCAGTGGAGCCCTCCCTTGTCATTACAATCCCTTTTCAAAGCTACTTTTCTGTAGACTTGTTAACGCCTATCTCAGTCTTCTTTCCTAACCCCCACCTATAGCTTCTGCTTACTGTCACATAAAATCTTGTGGCATGTGAACAACTTGTTGAGACCACACTTGAAACAGTGGCAGTCATAGCTTGCTAGGTAAAAGCAGACTAGACTGCCTGATGGGTAGAGTTTGGTTACTTCCCCTTGGTCTCCCTTTTTGCTTTCAGGGAGACCAGAGATCAACTGTGTTCAGGGAAACTTCTCTTGCTGGCCCTCTTCTAGCTCTTGTTCCGGTTCTTCCTTAGTAACAAGGCTTAATACACACTGTTCACTGCCTTCTGAGTCTTTCTTCTTTGATTTCTCAACACCTGTAGAGAAGTAAGTAGGTAGTGAGCAGGAGAGGAGGTAGTAGTAATGCCTTTTTATCAATATGAACTGTTGATACTAGAAAGAGACGGATGGCATATGGAATTCCTATATGCTCTGGGAAATGGGGAAGAAAAACAGGTCCTGAGAGGAGGCCAAGCTGGGGAAGGAGAATTCACATTTGTTTCTACTTCCTGAAATCTTGCTGTTCTCTGAGACTTCCATCTGGTAGCTAAATCTCTGCTCTGGAGAATTCTCTGTCCCTTCATCTGGCAAACAGCCATCACACACAAGTCACCTTTCCTGCCCCTGAACCTGGTGCACTGCCAGCATTCAGTTACCATCCATCACATAGAGTAAGTTTCATTTATGATGCTGCCTTAGTACTGAGCTAATCAAGGCAACCAGGGTGGGATACTGGTGAAGGTTATGCACTGCAAAGAGCACAATATTGAGCTTAAGCAGTCCTTAAGTTACTGACCAGTGTGTTTTCCAGAAAGCACATGGTCCAGTCTGGGCTGGTGAATTGCCACTATTCTACCCATCTTGGGTCATGTGGTCCTTTGTTGACAGTAGCCACCTACAGTGGTAAGCTGTCATATTTTTGCAATTACCTTCCTGAGTTTAATGGGATAGTTTGCAGCTGTTGCTTTCTAGAAATTATGGCAGTGACAATTCCTTGGGGTGAAGCAACCCAAATACTCTCGGTATCACTTGAGTGACTTCTGTCACTTGTAGAATTTACGTCAATGCCAGCTTAAAAATTTTCAAGCCCTGTGGAAATCTATCATGTGGGTAGATACTGCTTCAGACTTGAACAATACAAAGATAAAACAAGACAAATGACTTGGAACAAAGGACTTTTAATAAATTAAGTTCATTGTGGTCAGACAACTAGGAGCATACAAAACAGTGTCATAACCACAAATACTTTAATTCTCCTATGACTGCAGAATATTCAAGATATGTCTGATGAAAACAGCATCTGTACAGGTAATGCAATTTCACTGCTTAAACAAAGCATAGGTGTTTCATAACGAATTCTTTAGTGCTCCAAAATGCAATCTGTAGTGATGGTTGTTTAATGGGTGTTTGGAGCAGAACTCACCTGAACTCAATGCAAGCATCCATATCTATTCATACCTTTTGCAATGGAAGATACAATATTCTCACATTCACACAGACAAAGAAAATAGTCAAGACTGACAACAGTAATGATATTTTTGCATGTGAATTTGAACTTCTTTCACTCACAGCAGGGGAAGCTTTCCCTCACAGATGAGCTCCACTGGGCTGATGGATTCATCATTGTTTATGACATCAGTGATAGAGCATCATTTGCATTTGCAAAAGCATTGCTATACAGGAGCTTGTAAAAAGTAAGTAGCATTATTTTTGCTTCTCTCAGCAAAGCATACAAAAAAACCTGAAAACATTTCTGTAAGCTCTAGGAATCCAAGTAACAATTAAAATCCAGCAGCAGCCTCCCAGTGTAACACCAATACCTGCAATAAAATTCATGAAGGTAAACTGTGTTACAAATTACAGCCTGTTTCACTCTGTCCAGAGCTAAGAAAACAATGGTCTTCATTCTCTTTTCTTACAGCAGTATGTTTTAAATAATCACCAAAAATTTGTCTCCTGTGACTTAGATGAAAAAACCTGGCATAGTCATCATGTAATTTTGTTCCTCCACTACTGTTCCCATTAATGTTGGGGGTGCACCTATAAGGGTTTCAAAGAAAGCATTTTCCACAATAAACAAATTTAACACCATGAATTTATCCTAACCTGCATTTAGCTGTGACCCCAACATCATTTGTGCACAAATGACCATATGGTAAGAAAGTACTTAGAATGAAAGTTGAAAGTTGGAGTACATGTGGTGGTGTGTATTTCTGTATTGGTTCACTGAGGTGCTTTCTAAAAAAATTAGAATTAAATCCTTTTATTACCAGAAATACAGTAAAAAATAACATTTTTATGTTGCTTTGCTGCTGAGTTTCCTTAAAGAGTTTCTCTGGAAGTAGAAATTTTAACAAAAACTTAGAATTCCCATGTCTTCTTTTGAGTTACGCCATTCACATTGATGTTAGGTGCATCTCTTTGACTCTATTCTGTTACCTAGAAATGGAAAAAATATTCACCTTGCTTATTCATGAACTGCAGGAGCTGACAATATCCTCATCAGCATGAAGTATGAAAACTACAGTGAATGAAAAGTACATGAAATTATTGAATAGAGAAACTAAAATGAAAACTTTGATTGTTGTCATAAGAATACTTTGAATGGAAAATCCTTTGATGTTTGACTACGGTCAATAGGAAGCCGTAACACTGCTTGGTAGAGTTAGGAGACTGGTTTTTTTGGTATACGTTGTTGGGTGTTTTGTTTTTTGTTTGTTTGTTTTACAGTGCCTCTTTCTCTTAACATACATACATTGTATAGACTATATATAGCACAGAATACTACTCCATACTTTAACGTATCTTTTCTCCAATTAAAACTTTCTTGATTTTAGAATGGTCGAGTCAACAGTGGTTTTGGTTGGTAACAAACAGGATTTATGCCACATGAGAGAAGTTGGCTGGGATGAAGGACAAAAGCTGGCAATGGATAACAAGTGCCAATTCTGTGAATTGTCTGCCGCAGAACATTATCAGGAAGTTGTGGCTATGTTCACAAAAGTTCTGAGGAGTATCACCTCAAATCTCAAGGCAAAGGAAAAGAGAAGACCAAGTGGATCAAAATCAATGGCCAAGTTAATCAACAATGTGTTTGGAAAGAGAAGGAAATCTGTGTAAAAGATGGTTAGTCCTGGAGTAGGAACAAGCCAAACTAGTGGAGCACAAGCAGCGCTTGGGATTCAGTCAAATTCCTCTGAAGGTCAATGTCTGGAGGGGTAAGACGATATAAAAACCAAAGGTGGGAGATTAAATGATCAAGGGGACAGGGCCTAGATTTAGGAGACCTGACCTCTGTCTCCAGCAGCAGCTGATTTAATGTGCTAGGGCTATGTCACTTAATCTCTAAGCTGCTTCTTTCAGCCATTATCTCGTAAGTTCTTCATAGAAGGAAAGTTTTATTATATATTTATTCAACACCAACATAGTCGTGGATGGAGCTTAGGTGCAGCTGAGAGTAAGCTGTTACTTATAGCAAACTCAGTCTTGCTGACCAAACTCTTTCTTGAGAACTCTGAGATATCGTTCTTTTGTGCAAGAACTCTTTCACTAAAGAAAAGTAAAATACTCTTACTGAATGCACAGAAGAACAGTTCAGAACCTCTAATGGTTTAAAGGTGTTTGACACCTGCTAATATTCATAAGAATTAAATGCTTAGACACCAAATCTACAGAAGATATTTGTCATCAAGGCTGCCTTGTGGAGACATCAGAAGTAGGGAAGCATATAAACAGACCAGTATTGTCTCCAGTTTCAGTATCTTTTTGGTTTTGAGTGATAAAAGAAAGTAGAGAGTGCTGAGGAGGTTAGGAACTGAAAAATGGCAGTGGGTGAGCACTGGATGGTTTCAGTGAGATCTTTGTTCAGTGAAATCCTTCTAAGGCTTGGACCAGTGTGACATCTTAGGCCGGTCAGTTTCCCAGAGCAGTTTTCCTGAGTTGTAACACAGTTTCTTTAAAAGGTGGATGTGTCTGTTCAAGTACTTGATGTCTGCCTGCTGGTTGGAGCCATGCTCCTAAATTGCACTATTTTTACGACCGAGTCATTGCTATGGTATTGAAATCCTGCTTGAGAGAGCACTAAGGAGTATGTTAGTTATGCTTTGAAATGTGGATATTAAACATCAGATGGGTCTAAATATGCTGTCAGTTGACATTCAGAGCTCTTGCTGTAGACTTACCTAAATAAGGGCTTACCCCTGCATGTTTGAAACTGCTTTGCTCATACAGAAATTATAAAGGAAAGTGATCTGAAAGTGAACTGCTGCCTCCTGCCCATTCCAGAGGAC
Organism: Aquila spilogaster; assembly: GCA_024606505.1. Taxonomy (NCBI): domain Eukaryota; kingdom Metazoa; phylum Chordata; class Aves; order Accipitriformes; family Accipitridae; genus Aquila; species Aquila spilogaster. The sequence continues at coordinate 8,082 of JANHGO010001612.1, forward strand.
AGCTGGGATTCAGTCTTAGTGAGATGCCACACTGAAGCTTGCCTCTCTTTGGCAATGCTTTCTACATTTTAAACTATTAACATTATTTTATAGGTCAGGGCAGAATAATGATTTTTAAAATGTCCACCTCCATAAGATGGCATATAAAAAGCTATACAATCTTAATGTTACTGTAAAAAAAAAAACAAAAACCTAAAGCATGTTTTAGTAAGTATTGAACAGAGAGCCCTTGCTTTTTTAAAGGAAAAATATATATTTCTTATTTACTTATTTTATTTAAAACTACAAATATTGGAATATAGTTCTCAGTCACAGTACTGCTTTATTTTTATTCAGAGGCTGCTCTACCATATCAGGAATAGTGTATTTAAAATTGCATTGTCATTTTCTATGAAATTGAACTTGGAGACTACTTATGTACACCTCTCAGCTTTTCATCACACAGAATTCCAGAACAACTGCTACACTGTCGATCTGCAAGGGCATCTGTATCTTGCCAGTTCTAGCATTGTCTGATTCTAAACTTTGTACTGTATTTACTACTATGGTATTAAATAAACTGAATATAAGATGGGTGTATTCGTGCTTTTCTTTTTCCTTTACTTCATTATAAAGCTATAAATCCACCTTTTTATTCTTTAATTATTACTTTTTTAGTACTGTGAAGTACCACATAGATCTGGAATTTGAATTATAGAGGTAAATTTGGAAATCGGACATTTGCTCAGAAGTGCTTCTGGCTGCAGTTCCTGTACGTAGTGAAGAAGCCTTCATGTACCTTTATATAGTGAACAGTAGAGAACTTTAAAAAATATATATCTTTATCTGTTTAAAAATACTCAAGACAACCACAGATAAGTTAATTGGTTTTGATTTGCTGGTATTAATTGGAATATGATCTTACAGGTAGGTGCAAACTGCAGCATGCCTCACTGGTTTTCTTCCCTTATAATCCAGATCGGATAAGTATTGGAATGCAGAGTAGCTGTCTTCTGGCCCATGGGCCAGGTTGTACTCAGCTGAAAACCATATGAAACAGCTACAAGGTACACTTAGGCTTAAGAGTACCAAAACCCATTCTAGATGTAATTTGATGTTCTTAAGATTTGGATTTCAGTTGTCTTTTATCTCTGGTAAGTGTAGATAAATGTGAGTGCAGAATTTGGGAAGGAATTTAATTTCAAAGCGGTAAAGCACATGCATTCTTCTTCTGTAACTGTATTAAAAGACTTTTACATGTTGCTAAGTGTTTTTTGTAGTTGATGTGTTAGTGGCTCAGCCACATTTGAAAAGGCAACCAACAACCCAGCTTGCAAAGGAAGTAAATGATGTATTTTGATGTTTGGTGCTCACTCTTTTTAGTGGTATCACGTACAGCATATTGAACTCATTGAAGAGAGTGGAAATTGAGCTATTTGAGTAGCCATGGATTGCTTCAGTATGTGACTCCACCCTTTCTTGTCGAAAGATTTTCAGACTACAGGAGTTACAGTTTATTTTTGCCATGCTTGGAAGTTCTTGTTCAGATGAACTTTCAACAGTTTTAGTAAAATTTTGCCTGAGAAAGGCACTCAGAATTGATGTTCAGTGTCACTGTCGTCAACTTTTTTCTTTCTTTTTCAAACTTTAGGAACAGTGACTTAAAAGCAACGATTCTACTGAAGTATAAAGGTAATAGCCCGTGGCTCCCAAATGCAGTCTCTCAGAGAGCTTTCAGGTGTTTTTTGAAGCTCCTTCTCACTATAGTTTTGGAAAAAAAAAAATCAAGGCAAACACAACCTTAGTTTCTTTTCCTGCTGTCATGTCTGCATTAAACTCTTTCTTTCTGTAAACCTCACTATATTCACATTCACAACAGGGCAGGGGGCAAAATGTCACAAGACCTTCAGGTCTGATGTTGATAGAAGAAGGAGTAATTGGGTACAGTAGAGCAACCAAACATACTGTTTCCTTCTGAAAAATACATTTAAGTCAGGAATAGCCGTAAAAGAGGTGGATCAAAAGTTTTGCAGCTCTGCTATTCTTTGAAAACAATAGCAGCTACCACAGCTTTCCTAGCCCAGTGCAAGCAGCTGACATCTGAAGCAATTATGGAAGGTAAATACTGAAGCACAAAACCCTTGTGAGTCATGTGGGGACAACCTTGTTTCTTTCCTTTGTCTGTCTGGCTGCACTGTTTGGAGGATGATGCAGCAGAAGATTCCAGCATTCTGTCAGGAGGCAGAGAAGAGGGATGGCTGCTGTGCTATCAGCCTGAGCTTGTAAGAGGCTCTTACTGACAAGTTCAGATCACTCAGTGTTTTTAGAGGATGCACTATGAACAATTATGAAGAAAGTATTATGAACACCTCTCAAAGCAAAACTAAAATGCAGTAAGTATCCAAGAATACCATTATTTTCAATCACTGTTCCTGTCGGAGCAAATGCATTAGGTTAATGAAGTTTTCATACAGATCTGCTTTGCTCATGGAGACGCAGGAACAAACTCCACCTCTGATTAATGTGCTTGAAAGGAAACCTTGCCTATCCACTCTGAAGTAAGAAATTAAAAAAGAGAGAGATTGCCAGCGTAGAATAGTCTAGAGCAATATTGATTTATGCTCTAGGATAAATTAGCTCTCTCTCTTATGAAAAAAAAATGAAGCTCCTTCCTTCTTAAACTGGTTTACAGGAAAATTAGCCTCTTTTATGAAAAACTGGCATTAGCCTTCACCTGACCACAGAAGATAAAAATAAGGAGAAGATAAATCTTGACATGCTGTTCAGGCAGTTTGAAAAGCAAATTATTTCGTTTTGTTTATATGCCTAAATGCGGATCTGAGAATCTGTCAAATTCTATAATCTGTTGTTTTAGAACTTGGGTTTTATTTCTCCATGAAGAAGCAGTGTTGTGAATGCCTGTGTTCTCTATCCACTCCTGATGTTACAGGACAGGGTGGCTAGCTGTTCTGGATAGGAAGCTATTTTTAAACAAACATTACTCTCTCTCAGACACAGGCTGTAAGTTTCTGTCTTCTTTTAATTGCTTTATAATGTAAATTGTGTCCTTCTGGTTATATAATACCCACATTTAGCCTTGTATTTTTTTTGACAGGACTGCTGAGCCATTTACAGCTAAAATCATTTTTTTAAGTCTGGCTAGGAGTTCAGTTATGCATTGAATCCCTGCTGGACTCTGTAAAGCATCCAGAGCTTATCCAGTGAAGGACTCCAATAGTACAGAGAAATATGTATGACAAAGGGAACAAATGGAGAATGGAATTATTATCATGGGACTTGCAACAAATGACCTAAGGTCTGTCCACTCCTACGTTCATATTCAACAGCAAAATGGTATCATATCTATGTATTTACTATTTAACACAAACACATCAACAGGGGACATTAAAACATTTGACCTTAAAATTAAAAGCACTCTTACCTAATGAAGATAACTTTTTTAGTAGACACAGTCTTTACATGGACTTCGCACTTTTTCTTTTTGACAGAATTATTTGCTAACCTCTCAGGCGAGTTCTCTCCCGTAAGAAACTTCTATTGTAAAGGCGCTGTGAGCTTCTCAAAGTTTTACAACCACGAGCTGTGTCTTTCAAAAGTAACAAGCCGCTTCGTGAGAAAAACGACAGCTTTACTGCTTCCCAGAGCTCCCTCTCGTGGCGTTTTGCACGCACTTCATCCTCCGTGAGCAATAAAACATTTTAGTTTATCCTGCGGTTGAAAAATCAATGCTATAAACACGAGATCGCAAAGTACACGCAAAAACCCACTTTCTTTCCAATACTACAAAATTCTGCTATCGACTATGTTGAGCTTAACAATCAGAAATTTCATGGGTTTCTTTTGACTTTATATTTACCAGTAAAACTGAATGAGTTTATAAGGTGTTTCTTCAGATTGACATATCTGAAGTCAGATTGAATACTGAAGTCTACTTCTAGATTTGCATCTTAGTTATATGCCTTTCTACCAAAGAACTTGCCACTTCATGGTGATGCCTAAAACAGGGTACATGAATCACACTCCAAAAGGCATTAAACTCTGCGGCAACTATAAAAATAATTAAGATTGGAGATCTCTGACGTTAGATGAGATGAATCATGCTCCAAATATGGCCTCTTGAGGCTCTTTGGTCACTGTTTTGCTCTTCTTCATCACTACAGAGCCCATCTGTCCTACTTTACAAAGTCAACTGAGTCCCTATGGTTAGACAATTAACAACTAGCTGGAGACAACCAGTGGGTCATTTAATACCAGATTTATTTCAGACGATTGATCAGGATGCTGGATTAGATTTGATCCCTGTTGAACTTCATGAAACACCCTGAAATACATCTATCAATGCTGAATTGATAGATGGACTGAAAATGAAGCAGAGGATGCCACAGATTGCTTCCAAGCTAGCCCAACTAACTAGCATATCTTGATACTTCACTGCAGTCTGCAGCACAGGCTTATTTTAAATGTTTGCCTATGTAACTTTAAAAGCCCAAGGTGGAGCAGAAAGTTAAGACAGATCTCCAGAGTATCAACCTATTAAATCAATTAATAGGTTTCTGAGTTGGAAAATACGTTTCAATGATTAGTGCAAGAGCAAAGACACTGGCTCACTTTGTGACTTACTCTGATTGCCATATGTAAAGAACCCAACTCTTTGCTTGCAAATGAACATGTAAGATCTCTCTATCGTTCATGCTCTGATTTGAAGTGGAATGACCTCCTATTTGCAATTAGAGGACTTTGCACCAAATGGCCCTAATCTTAAAATATTTCATTAAATTAGCGGTCAAACTAAACAGCAGAAATTTTCAGTGAGCTATTTCCTTTTGATTACTGATGTGAGGTCACAGTCACACCTGTCTCCCATCACATCTCCAGCTACCACAGCTCTACGTCATCCTCCAAACAGTAGTATGAGGAGTCCAGAGAAGTGCATGTACTGATGGACAAACAGATGCTGCTGTAGAGTGTATGCAGCAGCTGAATTGTAAATGTCTTTATCTTACAGAGAGTTGATCCCATTCTCTGTTTTATGTTCTTAGACTGCCTTGCCTGAAACTTAGAGGACACAAAGCACATACAAACTTTACTTCCTCTTTCAAATTTCAAACCCCATATTTACTAACAGGTTCAGAAGTCGTTATTGGGAGAATTAATCATCAGGTCATTTCAGGGAGAGCTCAGTGGGTTTATAGGCTGGAATCTAGGTTGAAATATTATCTTAAACTTTCTTGTTGCCCTGTACAGTTAAATTGGTAAAGTGTAACAGAAATTGCTTCATGATTTCATAGTTTCTTCCACATAAGCTATTACAAAGGCAGCCATCTCTTACTTTGCAATAAGATGGCTTCATGAAAAAATCCTAATTAAACACAACCTCCATTTACAATAACGGATTATTAGAAATGTATTTTGCTGACATATATCTAGGCTTCATTCTTCAAATTCTTTGCATGAAAATGTCCTCTGAGCAAATTTTCCTTGTTTCTAAAGTTGAGTCACATAGGTAAAGATACTTGTGTATAAGGGTTCTTGTGATTACTGGGCTAAGCTAAATGGATGCACAATTATATGATTAAATACAGCAACATTTTTTACTAACTACATATAATTTTGGCTGTCACTCAGAATCAATTGCATTAGATGATTCAATAAGTGATTGAGGCAGTCTGGGATCTGTCCTATACAGACCTTAGGGAATACTACAAATACTGAACTAAACTGTAGAACTCATCTTACACGCAAATGGAAAATGCTTACAAAAGAATTAATCTATACTCATCTTCTGCAATGTCTGAAATTTTCACAAATTTATCACAAATATAGATCTACAAATAAATACTATTCTTATGTGTGTTTCTCTAAGTGCCCAGGGTGCATCTAGTTATCAGTTTAGCCTGTACTAAAGAAAGGCCAGTGTACACAAGATTGTCCCAGATGGTGTGGTCTAGCTTCACAGAATTAGTTAAACTAGTTTTTTTTTTTTCTCCCTCTACCCTTTAAAGAGTACCTCCAACAAGCTTTTCTCAGTACTGATGCTGTAACTCTTCCAGGAGCCACAGCAACTGTGTTCAGCTTAGTAAGTTACTCTTTGGACTTTCTCATTTCCTTCTCAGTTCAGCTTCAACCCCTGGATATTGCTGTGATTAATTTAGTAATAGGGGGTATATACACTTGGATTACTAATACACGAAACAGGTATAATAGAGAGTATTATCATGCTCTGATCTCTTTTTACCATAATACACTGATAAGTATCTGGGCTTGTGAGGGGTGTGGGAGAAGTCTTTCCCTCTCTCTTCCTTTCTGGTTGCATATACAAATGCACATGTGATAAGACTCCAGTTATTATTATTATCTTTTAAATCTGCACTCACATTCAAATACAGGTATTCCTGAATGGAGGTTAAAATAGGTTAATAAACACAACACTTTATATATGTATACTAGCCCTTTTCAGGCATAAGTCACAGGATAAACAGATAATGCAGAGCATGTACCAGAAATCTTGCATTTCCACTTTGGCTGCACAGTATGTATGCCTACATGCAGAATGGAAGAGAGACGTTAGTGTAAGAGAAGTTCTGGAGATTGTTCAGGACTCCACAGCCAGCAACATACTCCCCCTTTTAATCAGTAGTTTTTACCAAAGCATCACAGACATATTCCACATGAGCTATACTAAGAATCATGTAAAAACTGGTCTAAGTTAAACTTAAATGAGTAGGTTAGGAATTAGAAGCAGTACAGCCTAATCTCATCTTTATTCTTCACAACAGGTGTAGAGTCAAAGGAGCAGGAAGGCACACTGATAAATAATGCACTTATATAATTGGTTCTGCTCCACTTTTCTAAAGTTGCCATTTCTTCAGATCCACAGAGCCACCTTGTATTTGTGGCAGGAACATGCATAGAGGCAACAGTCCAGATCCTCTTTTTCCCAGCTATCTCCCTTCCTTTGCAGAACAGAGGAGATTTGAGCCTTTGTTTTTAATCTGATTATACTCAGGGTCAAATCCTACTTGCTGTTTTTCTGGAACAAATCCAGAATGACTCCAGATTTACAGTGATATAAGTGAGAATTAAATTATGCCCTGAAAATTTATTTTAAAATTTTTCAGACACCTAAACAGATGGATAAATCAAGCACAGATTCTCAGGTCAACCTCTACCAGAAGGAATCTCTCATCTGACTTACGGTGAAAGTAAGATGCTATGATTGCAGCTAACAATAGAAAGGAAGATACAGTAAGGGAGGGAAATATTTTTCCTTACCAAAGTCACTTGATTTAATACAAGGCATGCACAATTAATGATGGATTTGAGTGATACCTGTATGTTTTATGGGTTTATAAATTGGCTGTAGTAAAATCTTATACATCCTATATCACTAGGTATTGTTTCAGCCTATTACAGGAGATATCTATCTAGAGTTGACTGAATTGTATTAATCTGATCCTAGTTTAATGATGCCTTAACATTTTTATGGAAGAATTTAATGTTTGCAATATCCATGTTCCTTATTTGAAAGTGTGACTTATAGGTTCTCATCTTCCTTAAATTATGAAATCCTTCAGCTAATAAAGGAAAATGATTATGGTTTGCAAAAAAGGCAAAGTCATTTAACAATCCATATAACTGTCTATTGTAGGTCTTTGCATAATAATTGTAATTTAGCTATTAGGAGTTCTAAAGGCAGTTATCAGTCATATGCTGCAATTCTGAGGAATAAGGAAAAACTCAAATTATTTAAGGGGTTTGTACTTTCCCAGAGGAGAAAAAAAAATAAAGCAGAAATCAATAATACTTTTTAGCAATGAAAAAAATGCCCTGCTGAAATAACCAGTTGTTGATGGCAATTCTTCTAACTACCCAATACTAAAATGTTCATATTTCTTCCATATTTCACTCTCACAAAATGATCTTCATTTTATACAGGCACTTCTGTGAGCACGGAAAGCCAAGTTAGGAGAAAAATCTGCAATACTCAACATTTTCCTTTTTTCACTCTTGGCATATGAAGAAAGGTGATCAAAGAGAAATCAGATGGACTGTTGCCCTGGAGAACAGACCCCTTTAAATTTGAAATTATGTAGGTTGCTTGGAAAGTAATGTCACCTTTTTATTTCCATTGAAACTACAACAGATACAAAGAACACAATGACACTATTTGATAGAGCAAATTCTCAGCTATAAAACAATGTTTTTCAACATAGTCCCCACCTTTAGCTATGCATTTTCATCAGCAATGAAAAAGAGCTTCATGCTGTGCTTCTAAAAATCTCCACCAGCAGAAGTGACCCACTGTTGATGTTACCATCACTGAAATGCACCATCCACTGCCTAACATCCTCTCCTTGGTCTCCATAAACATGTAACAAATCATTTGAATTGGAATGGACATTTAAAGGTCATCTATTCCAAGTTCCCTACAATGAACATCTGCAACTAGATTTTGTTGCTCAGAGCCTGGACCAGACTGACCTTGAATATCTCCAAGGACAGGGCATCCATCACCTCTGGGAAACCTGTTCCAGTGCCTCGCAACCCTTACTGTAAAGATCTTCTTCCTTATATCCAATCTAAATCTCCCTTCCTTTAGTCTGAAACCATTTTCTCTTGTCCTGTCACAGCAGAACCTGTTAAAGAGTCTGTCCCTTTCTTTCTTATAGCCCTCCTTTAGATACTGAAAGGCCATTATCAGGTCTCCCTGGAGCCTCCTCTTCTCCAGGCTGAACAGCCGCAGCTCATTCAGTCTGTCCTCATAGGAGAGGTGTTCCATCCCTTGGATCATTTTTGTGGCACTCCTCTGGATGCACTCCAATCCACATCTCTCCTGTATAGAGAACTCCATATCTGGATGCAGTGCTCCAGGGGAGGCCTCACCAGTGCAGAGTAGAAGGGCAGGATCACTTCCCTTGACCTTCTGGCCATGGTTCTTTTGATGCAGCCCAGGATACGGTTGGCTTTCTGGGCTGCAAAGGCACACTGCTGGCTCATATCCAGCTTGCCATCCACCAGTACCCCCAGGTACTTTTTGACAGAGCTGTTCTATCTTTTCATCCCTGTTTGTACTGATAGTGGGTGTCGCCACTACCCAGGTGCAAGCACACTTAGTTTGTTATACCTCGTTAGGTTCTCCTGGGCCCACTGCTTGAGCCCGTTTATGTCCTCCTGGATGGCATCTCATCCCATGTGTGTGTCGACCGCACCCCACAGCTCGGTGTCATCAGTAAACTTGCTGAGGGTGCAGTCAATCCCACTGTCAGTGTCATTGATAAAGACTTTAAAGAGCATCAATCCCAGTATTGACCCCTAAGGGATACCACTTATCAATGATCTTTGTCTGGACATTGAGTCATTCACCACCACTCTCTGGGTACAATCTCATAACCAGTTTCTCATCTGTCGAACACTAGTCAAATCCATATTTTTCCAGTTTGGAGAGAAGGATGTTATGGCGGACCGTGTCAAAGACCTTACTGAAGTCCACACAGATGACATCAGTGGCTCTTCCTTTGTCCACTGATGCAGTTACACCATCATAAAAAGCAACAAGGTTAGTCAGGCAGAACCTGACCTTGGTGAAGAAATGCTGGTTGTCCCATATCACCTCCTTCTCTCCCATGTGCCTTAGCATAGCTTCCAGGAGGAACTGTTCCATGACCTTTCCTGGCACAGAACTAAAACTGACAGGTCGGTAGGTCCCAGGTCATCCTTTTTATCCTTCTTAAAAATGGATGTGATGCTGCCTTTTTCCCAGTCACCAGGGACTTCACCTGACTGCCATGACTTTTCAAATATCATTGAGAGTAGCTTGGCAACTATGTCAGCCAGTTCTCTCAAAACTCTGGGATACATCTCATCCATACACTTATTGACATTCAAGTGCCTCAGGCGGTTGCAAACCTGATCTTTGCTTACAGCAGGAGGGATGTTTGTTTCCCCAGTCTCCTACCAAACAAAACATTTGACATCTGTGTGATGAGCAATTATCAGAGAAGACTGAGGCAAAAAAAGTTAAGTACCTCAGCCTTCTCCTTGTCCGTTGTTATCAGCTTGCCTCTGTCACTCACTAGGGGGATACGTCCTCCTAGACTTATCTTTTCTGGTTGAGGTACCTGTAGATGCCTTTTTTGTTCTTCTTGGCATCCCTAGTCAAGTTTAGTTCAAGCTGGGCCTTGGTTTTCCTGATCTCATCCCTACACAGTCAAGCAGCTTCCCTATACTCTTCCCGCAGAACCTGTCCTTGCATTTTCTTCTTTCTCTTCAGTTTGACCAGCAGGTCCCAGTTCAGCCATATCAGTTTCTTGCCTTTCTTTCCTGACTTTCTACACCTGGGGATGGAGAGCTCTTGTGTCCTAAGGAAACCTTCCTTAAAGATCTGCCAACTCTACTCTTCTCCCTTGTCCTTGAGGACAAATTTCCACGGGGTTTTGCTGACTAACTCCCCAAAGAGCTGGAATTTGGCTTTACTAAAATTAAGCTTCCTGATTTTATTCTTTGACTGTCTGATATCCCTCAAGAATGTGAACTCAACTATAGCATGGTCACTACAGCCCTGGCAGTCCCAGTCTTGATGTCACCAATCAATTCACTCATGCTGATGAGGTCCACAGCATTGCACTCCCTCCTCCCCCCCCCCCACAGGTGTGACTGTCTACTTCCTGGGTCAGGAAGTTATCTCTGATACATTCCAGGAGCTTCTTGGATTGCCTACAGCTCACAGTACTACTTTTCCAGCAGATGTCTGGGTGGCTGAAGTTCTGCAGCAGACAGAGCCTGTGATCACAATGCCTCCTGTAGTTGAAGGAAGAAGGCCTCATCAACAGGCTCCACTTGATCAGGTTGCCTGTAGTAGACCCCAGCCACAAGGCTCCTTTCGTTGCCTCTGTCTAACTCTCACCTATAGACTTTCAACTTACTCATGGCTATTCTCCAGGGACAGCTCTTCTATTTTTAACTTGATGTAGAGGACAATAAAACTCCATTTAAATTCTGAATACTAAGAAACTGGACTATTAATATAATTATTACAAATGTCACTCATTACAGAGTATAAAACTTAATAGACTATCATCATTAAAACTTGTGTGCTCTGTAACTACACCGTGTACCAACTTGTGCTTGATTCTGACTGCAAATCATTTCAACTCTCTTTTCCAATCTGGTGGAAACGTTTTCTTTAAAGAGGAAAACAAACGTTTTATAGGCAGCTGGGGAGACACTTAAGGGAAGAATCCTTTTTTCCGTTTTGTTTACAGATAGAAGCAAAATAAAGGAAAAATCTGTATTTTTTTTCTCATTGTAAATACCTGTGTTATGCTTTGACTTGTATATTTTCCTTTATCAGCAAATCTTTATAAAGCAAAACATACAGTATTTTATGAATAACATCTTAATCAGTCTGAGCTTAAGTGATGGGCTTTTAAGCTTGGATATACTCAGATATACTGAGAACTTAGGACAGATATGGCATTTTTCATAGAATTATAGGACGTCATGGATTTGAATATCATATAGTTCTAACTCCCTGTTGTGGGCAGGACTGCCAAACACCAGATCAGGCTGGTCAGGTTGTCATCCAACCTGGCCTTTTCAGGGATGGGGCATCCACATCTTCTCTGGACAGCCTGTGCCACTGCCTCAACTCCAGCTGGGTAAATAATTTCCTCCTAATATCTAATCTAAGTCTCTCCTCTTATAGTTAAAATCATTTCATCTTGTCCTACCATAATCAGACCATTTAAGAAGTTGGTCTCCATCCCGTTCATAAGCTCCCTTTAAGTACTAGAATGCTGCAATGAGGTCACCCTATAGCCTTCTCTTCTCCAGACTGAACAAGCCCAGCTCCCTCAGCCTGTCTTTGTAGGAGAGGTGCTCCAACGCTCTGATCATCTTTGTGGTCCTCCTCCGGTCCCTCTCCAATAGCTCTGTATCTTTCTTGTGCTGGGGGCCACAGATCTGGATACAGTATTTCAAATGAAGCCTCACAAGGGCAGAGGAGAGAGGGACAGTCACCTCCCTCACCCTGCTGGCCACCCCTCTTTGGATACAGCCCAGGGTACAGCTGGCTTCCTGGGCTGCAAGTCCAAACTGCTGGCTCACATCAAGCTTTTTATCCAGCAGGACCCCCCAAGTCCTTCTCTGAAGGACTCCTCTCAGTGAGTTCTTCTCCCAGTCTGTACACATACCTAGTATAGCCTGGACCCAAGTGCAGCACCTTGCTCATTATGTTCCCATGGGCCTACTTTCATTTCAAATCATAGCATGGGAATATGTAAATAGTCTGAGCGTCACAGCTAGGTAGGCAAGGGTGAGTCAAAATACAACACGAGAATGTTAAATGATGAACTCAGTGTCTATCCTAACTTCAAACAGAGAACTGATCTTGCAGAACAAAGCATGTCTATGATGGGAAGAATTCGTTCTTGTTTCTGACAATTGCACTGAAGAAATTGGTAAGAGCTCTACCAATGGGCAGAGAAAAAGATGTGTGAAATATATATGAGCTATTAAAGTGCTGATCAAGGTTCTGGAAATCCTGAAACATAGATTGCATATAGAAATATGTGCTTCAGAATTGCCAAGTCATTGGAAGCCTAACACTCCATTTTTAAAGTGACCAAGGTCTAAAGCCTTTTAGAAAAAATGGGGGTTATCTGCCATGAAAACACTGCATGGAATTCCTTACAGCTACCTATATGCTTCAGTTTCTCTGTAAAATTTGTGTGCTTCTTCAAACATCTCTTTAAACAGAACTTGGAAATGTTCAGTTTAAAGCATGCCTCATGTATATGAAAACTTGCTGTATTATTACTCACAAAATTGGCAAGTTATTAATACAAAATAAATGAGGCTCAAAATTATGCTATAAAGCTAGAGACACCTAAAACCAATGTGACATTTTAACATGGAGCAGAAGCATTTACAATGAGCAAAGCATCTAAAAATCAATCCAAGGGGCCTTTAAGTAAATAGCTGAGTTTTTCAATTAAGAATATTAGTGCACCTAGCAAATCATACCTGCTAATGTTAACATATTATCCTAGTGCAGGAGACATACTACAATAAGTGAGATGGTAAATATTTTCTAAGGAGAGGTCAATATTTGCTATGCTTGATGCTGTTTAATTCTTCAAATTCATTAATGCTTAAATGACCAGAATTCAGAGGTGCTGTAAAGTCCTTACAGCTTCATGCTGACTTTGGGTGGAGCTATGGTACAGAGCACCTTGCAGAAAGAAGGTGCCCAATCTGCCTCATTCAACATATATACAATTTAGGAATTCCAAATATTACAAGTTATTTGTAAATTTTAGGCTTAGCCCCTTGAAGGAAGATACAAAAAATGTCATGGAGAATATTTCAAAAATCTTTTGATAGTTCACTTACAGTTTCTATAGCTCTTTTGGTGGATCATCTCCACAATAGTTTGCTTCAACATAAATAATGAATTCCATACGCTGATTACATATATTGATGAGAAAATGTATAGCTTTTGACGGGTTTATTTGGTTGTGCTTTTCTTTAGAGAGAGGTTATATTTAAAGTTCACACCAGTAGAAAGTTATATCTAATTGAAATAGAAACCATGGCTAGGTTGTATGGAAAGAGTCATGTACCATCTTGCTTTTTAGTTTGTTTTGTGGCATTAGGGCTGGTATTATCACCTGCACAGCTTTTAAGACACTATCATCACTTAGCTAATGACAAAGGACAGGTTTTCTCAAGTACGTATTCCTATCCACACTGAAAAGTAAATCACCTCAAATTATCAATATATGCATATATACAGGTTTGAGCCCATGTCTATTTAATAATTTGCTTTAAAATGTTATAATAGTAAGATGTATTCAGATTTACAATTTTTTAATATGTCTCTTTTTTCCTCTGTCCCAAATCCAGCTACTAGTCATAAAATGATATAAACCATTATTAGCTATAAGTAGTTAGTAAACGGTGATACAACTTCTGTATGTTGGTTTGTTTTGTGGTGGGGAGGTGGTTTGGGGAAGAGAGGGGAAGCAGCAAGAGAAGGTTGATATACAGCTTGCTACACCTGTTGGGAGATTGATGTGCCAAGCTATCAAACATTTGTACTTCGAAAATGTGTCTCAAATTGCATAACCATAATGTTTAGCAACTTTAGCAAAATATAGCTCAATGTCATATACGAAATTTCAATCCAAAACTTGTCATGACTTTTTAAGTTCACTTGCCAACTATCCATTCAATCTCACTCTCTTCCGAGCTGTACTATTTGCCAGCAAAGTAACATGTAATGTGGCAGGATATTTTTCTGACTGATTAAGTGCAGCGCAGATGAGTCTTACAGGAAGAAACACGAGAAGGTTTCTGTGGGCTGGTAGCTTTGTGCCAGTTTTGTCACTTCTATTTGCTAGCGTGTAACAACTTAGACTTCCCAAGAGAACTTGGAAAATGCTAATACTTAATTCAACAGCTCAATACTATAATCTCATCAGAGAAGTAAACAAATTCAATCAAAGCATAGACAGTATGACCTTGGATAAGTTGCTCCAGCAACCTGTGCCTCTTTTTACTCTCAGCTGCCATGTTCATTATTTTTAGGCTGCTCAAGACAAGACTTTTACGTGCTTACACATTTGGTGCCTTTTGCATTAAAGGGCAGAGCAAGAAGTAACAACTGGAATAAGGATCTCATACAAAAAGTTTTAAAAACTCCTTTTATCTACATTTGCAAAACACCAGTAACAATCCAGTAGCAAGTCTCTAATAGGACTTAAACACACTAATGTAAAGGAACTGAAATTCCAAATGTATCTAGAACTGGAAAGAGGAATGAAGCTGCTTGAACTGAAAATAGCTAAGACAAAACAGTTGAAATTGTTGCTTTTGTGAATTTCTTCATTGGAACTCAATGCCTACAGAAATGTCTGCAGAATTATGTACATATATGCTTCAGCCTGCAACTAGGATAAATTATGTTTTCTACAACAGCTTCAATTCAGTTCTAAAAAGATTTTTTCTCTGCTAAGTGATTCAAACACTTAGGACTAACTTTAAAATATATATATACATCTCACTGACCATCTTCAATAATTTTCAAGCATACTACATTTATTGTCTGCTGTCAGTGCCAATCCCATACACACTACACCCGATCAATCTTTTCCTTTTGCCTCCAGTTATAAATAACTTGATATCCACAAACTTTTTTTCCCCTTAACAAACTGTTTCTGGGAAAGAGGTCCTACAATTAGGATATTTTTCTCCCTTTTTTTGACAGGCCTATACATGAAGACAAGAACCTCGCTGGGATGCTGAATAGCCTATCTCTGTATGGTGTTGCTCTAAACATATGGCTCTAAAATTCAGAACAGATATATCACTGGTGAAGTCCAGATAATTGATTCATAAGTCAGCTGCATCAGGCAGGTTTTTTGATGGTATCTTTATAAATAGGCTGGTGCTTTCAAAGTGCCTGATAGTATCTCTCATATTGACATGAAAGGCATTTGGAGGTTGGAATATGCTAGTTACACGACTTGTATTTTTGGTGCCATTTATGAGGGCCGTTAGCCTCTCAGAATGCTAGTATAAGTATTTTGGTAATTATCTTTCGTAGATTTGTTCTTTCTTGCATATAATTTTTCAGTATTTGTAGTATTTTACTGAATTGTGTAAAATAATTTTAAGTTCTAAATTCCATGTTGTAAAGAAAAACATGGATATTATTCAAAATGAACATGAGTATAAATATTTCATGACTTAAAATTGAGAAAACAATTCAACTCAACAACAGTGTTTTGGATATAGTCTTACGGTGTTGTACCTTCCTTTCAGTTCTCCCGATTTCACAAGAAAAAAATGAATCAGTGTTTATAACCCAGTGGAAAACATCATGAGGTCCTCCACAAATGGTATCTTAATGGACGTATACAATCCCTACTTAGCAATATTTGCACCAAATAGTGTAGACAAAAGAAACAACACACAAAAACACTTAAAGTGCTTCACTCAAAGAACACAAAAGTACTGGGAACCCCTATAATACCTGGCTTAAAAAGTTTAAAAGTAAAAGCAAGATAAATAAGTGACAGAATTCCCTTAATTTACAGGAGGAATTGCCTTTTAAGAGTTATGTGCACAATGCCTGAAGGCTGCTTTGAAAACTCTTATCTATATTTTCACTTTGAAAGAGATGTCGGTGGTAAAACAGATAGCGTTTTTTTCCTCTTTCTTAAAGATAAGCACCTTATATTGACCACATGTATACATACTTGCTTCCTCTGCTATATATATATCTGTCTACCAGTAATTATATTTCAGCTTTCCTTACAGAAATAAAAGCACTGTAATAGAAAAAGAAACAAATTTAAGAGAAGGGGATCTAATAACAATGAGATATATCCACACCTCCTGGGTTGATTAACTGAAAAAATGCAGAAGTTTCTTTTTTTTTTCCAAGTGTTATTCCCTTGATGTCCTGGCTGCCCACATTATGTACATCATGTTGCTGACATTTTCAATTATTCCGAGACGTAAGTAAAATGAAACACTATCTGGTACACTGAGACATCTTACCGAACACTTTTCATGCGTGAAAGCACTCACTGGTACTTCAAGTTGTGTAACTGTGGTGGATCCTGAGCATACAGCTAAAAGACTTGCCAGTCCAGATTGCTGCCTCTGCTCTCACACCTCACTGTGTGCTGGAAGACCCCTGCAGACATCCATGTGCCCCAGCAGAGCAATACTCTTGACATTTACAGGAGCAAAGTGTAATGAAAATCACAGGTTCAGAGTGTCTAGTGGCATCTGAAAATCTGCTCAAGTTTAGAGTTTCATGGTGGTAATGGGAAAACTGAGACAGTGCTTCAAGCGGAAGCAGGCTGGACATGTCTCCTTTGTTGTAATACACCAGCTCTACAGAAAGTACACTCTCATTGCTCTCACGAGATAAACCACTGAGATATTTAACTAATTAAATACAGTGTTAGGTTTGTACAATAAATGGCCAGTGACATCTCCATGAATCACTTACAGACAGTCTCAGATGCCATGTCCATAGCTGCAAACAAACCTTCTCTCAGCATGGGCATGCTTTGCACCATCTCACTCTGCACTGAGCTGCTCCTCGTGGGAGCCATGTTGGGCCTGTTCAGCCAACACTTCCACGCAGCATAGTAGCCACCTCTCCTGTAGCCATTACCTTGTGGGTCTTGTTTTCCCGCAGCTTGCCACAGAAGCAGCCACAGCCCTCCTCCAAGCAAGATGAATCTCTCCCTCTTCCATCAGAGTGCAAGATGAGGGAAGTTTGGCCTGTTTCCCTGCCCTGGACCAGGTCACGGTGCCCAGCTGCGTTCCCTCCAGTGTGGCTGCATGCTTCTGCCTGTGCAAGCAGCTGACTAAAACTACCGTGAATGTTGTTCTTCCCTCCCTGTTCCAGCATGCACGTTTTCAAAACAGACTCTCAAACAAACAACGACGAAAAAAAAAAAGCAAGGAAATTTTAACAAGGGCAAAAACAACCTGTTTGTTTCTGCTGCTGCTGTTCTTAAGTTCACACGGCAATTTTAAAACTCTGAAGGTGGCTTCAAAGTGGCCTTTGACCCCTTCCCCTCAACAGTATCTTTTAAAAGCATGCAGTGCTGAATTTGAGTGAAATTTCCTATCCTGGGTATTATAATAAGGACAAAGGTTTTCTTTGCTACAGATAGAATGAAAATATTGGTTTTAAATGACCAAACGCGTCTATGGGTAGTGATTCTCAAAACTCCAGTTAATAGTTCACCTCATTAATCTGTCTCTTTTTCTAATTTAGAGTTGCAAAGAGTATGTTTTAGCAGGATAAAAGTTAATTTTTCATTGTAGTCATAAATGGAGCTTATGAAGACTGTTTAGCGCTATTACATCAAAACTACAGAGGCTTAAAAAAATGTCTGTTCTTATATTCCTATTTTGAATACACACACCAATGTTGAATCACAGAAACATGTAAATAAACACACACATAAATACCTTCCCCAACAGCCTCTTATTTGCTATCCTAACAAGTGTTTCTAGTATACGGAAAAATATACTACTTAAATTCAAGATTATCCATGTACTTACTGCAGTCTTTCACAAGAAGCTTGTGAAACACATCAGTTCTGATGTGCATGGCAAACAGTTTAAAGACACCAATCTACATATCTACACAAGTGTGGGATGGGTAAGGGAAAACTATAACTGTTAGTGCTGCAGAGGGTTCCAGAGGACTCTCACCCCATGCTTGCTCCCAGAAGTGGTGGCTGGGGATCATTTTTCCCTGTATTTATCCAACCTGAACCTTTCCCAGCTCAGAAAACCTTCAGGGCCAAAACCTCCATGTAAAATAAAACCACCGTTGTCATGCTGTGTGCTGAAAGGGATGGAGAGAAACACCACACCCCTCTGCTGAACCATGAGCTGGGTCCCTTTGCTTGCAGTCTGAAATGCTTTCCCTCTCCCTTGCAAAACACTACAAGGACAGGCTGAAAGAGCTGGGGCTGCTCAGCCTAGAAAAGAGAAGGCTCCAAGGTGACCTGATAGCGGCCTTTCAATAGCTAAAGGGGAGCTACAGGAAAGAAGGGGACAGACTCTTTAGCAGGGTCTGTGGTGATACAACAAGGGGAAATGGCTTCAAGCTTAAAGAGAGTAGATTTAGGTTGGATATAAGGAAAAAGTCTTTTACAGTGAGGGTGGTGAGGCAATGCACAAGTTGTCCAGAGATGTGGTTGATGCCCCATCCCTGGAGACTTTCATGGTGAGGCTGGATCAGGCCCTGGGCAATCTGATCTAGCTATGCATGTTCTTGTTCATTGCAGGGCAGTTGGACTAGATGACCTTTAAAGGTCCCTTCCAACTCTAAGGATTCTATGATTCTATGATTATATGAAGAGGACAACACAGGCAGGGGCACTGAGAGTTGTGGGAAAGACCATAAGATTGTAAATGTTTAGGCCTTCTCTACATTGTGAATTTACTTCTTTTCCTCCACTGAGACCACAAACCATATTTTAGTCACCTAATTTTAAAATGGTGACAAATAAACTGTTTCAGTGCAGGAAGCATACAGATTTGTCACAGAGACTAAAATGAAAATGAAACACTTGCTCACTCGTACACTTTCACTTTTCAAAGTGTAAGCTGCTTTTAAGGTGATACACTCAGTTGACTGTCTTGCAGAGATGACCCTTGTGACACATTTGTTAATGGAAATCATGGAAACCAAATAAAAAACTTAGATCCAAGGTGGGCAGTTCTTGCACGTGGCACTTACTACAAATCTTTGTGAATGAGTATGACAGAGACAGTATGGGAAAGCGGATTAAAACCAGTACAGGGACTGCTGCAAAATAACCCAGCTGTTCTGAAATTCCTTCTTGTACTCATGTTTTTAACTGGACTGCTAGAATACATGCCCTAAGGTGGCAATACAACACCTCTTTCACACACAGCAGCCTCTCTCTGCAGCAGTACAGATTTACCACTTCCCAGAAATTAGGGTCCTTCAACTAACGTCTTATCAGCTCAATGGACCCACATCCAAATTACCATATTCAGTTATCTGACAGGGGAGAACAGCAGAGGTGAACGACTTCCATGCCATAGCAGGATCTTTGCACATAGCAATTAGCATTCTTTTTGTTTTAGATAGCTCTATATTAAAGAGGTTAATCATGTGATTTCCTCTGATATTCTGCAATTCTTTTCTCCTTCCAACCTTCCCTTACTTTGTCTGGCCTCTCAGATCCTGAGGTCCCGAGATGTTGTCTCACCACCATAAAAAGAAGAAATCTTTTGCTTTCTTTCAATGTTGTCACTATCAGAATGGTGGTATTCACTATCTTTTGTATCTTTTTGTTACTGGCCTGCTCAGCAAGGGCCCCCAGGGATACACACTGTTATCTTAGTGGTCTACAGTATCTCTTCTAAACTTATGAATCTTGAATTACTGGAGATCTTGCATGAAGCATCTCATTACAGTATCCAGAGGAATGGAAGCCCTTTCAAACACTAGGAATTATCTTTGTTCTTATGGTATTCCTTTGGTAAATATTTTAAAGCTCCTTTAGTCTACCTTTCAACCCATCTAACAGGGAATTCTTCTGCTGTCTACCTCAACCTGAAAAACAAAATAAAATAAAAGCATCAGATATAAATGGAATCTGATTCCAACTCTGTTTCTGCCCTGCTCCTGCCTGCCCCTACTCCCCCCTGCCCCCCCAAACTCTGGAGAAGGTTTCAAAGCTGGAAAAATGTCTAATGAAAATATCTGGCACAAAATGGATGGCTGGTGACTAAGACTTGATCTAAGCTCAACCGATTGTATCCTATGAGTTATGGGATGCCATTGCCAGAGGTGTGATTTACACAGGCACATGTTTTTTCTCCTCTGTACCTTACAGTACTTCTAGGACTACATTACAATACCTGAGTGCCTCGCAATCTATAATGCATTTAATGCTAATGACATCTCTTTGAGGGATATAGGTGCCATAATTCTCATTTCATAGATGGGTAACTGGGGCACATTACAGACTAGGAGCCTATCTAAGAATTACATCAGCAGATAAGACTCCAGGTGGAGACTGCTACAACAGAATAAGGACATCCATAGAGATGCTTATTTCAGCCTATATTTATTAGAAAATTCCCCTGTGCCATCACTACCCTCTGTAATATCCACAGCATTACAAGGGAAGCAATAGAGAAGAGCCTCCTATGCTCTGGCTTAGCACTTTTTCAACTCCTGAGACAAACCTCCTCTTGTATATCACAATATCAATGAAAACAGTCTCACAGGACCTCATCTAAGAAGAAAAGCTGTCATGAACAGTTAGCAGCCTCCATGATTCTGTACTGCTGTGGCAGCAGGGATGAAGCACTTACAGCTATAGACACTCAAGACCAAGATCTTCAAGAGGAAACTATGCCAGCTGCCTGCAGTGGATACTGTAAAGAGATATGCTGTGTGCTTGTAGTGGGTGACTCCATGTTAAAAGGCACTGAGGCTCCCCTCTGTTGCCCCGACAGGAAGCCTTCAGAGGTCTGTTGCCTCCCAGAAGCCAAAATCTGAGGCATTGCCAAGAGAGTGCTGAAGCTTGTCAAGAACACAGACTATTATCCACTATTGTTCCTTGATGGAGACATGAATGACATTGGTAGCCAGAATGTGGGCAGAATCAAAGACTACAAAGCCCTGGGAACACAAGTGAAGAAGACCTGTGGGCAGTGGGGTCCAAAATAGCAACGCTCAGGCCATTACAACCAACTGGGGAATAAGCCAAGCCAACTAGAATAGTGATAAATGTTCTAGATGCTGTCTGCCTTGAATTTAGTAAGGCTTTTTGACACTGTCTCTCAAAATATCTTCCTAGGTTAGCTTAGGAAGTGTGAGATAGATGAGCAGATAGTGAGGTGGATTGAGAACTGGCTGAACTGGCAGAGCTCAGAAGGTTGTGAACAGTGGTGCAGAGTCTAGTTGGAGGCCTGTAACTAACAGTGTTACTCAGGGATTGGTAATGGGCCTGGTCTTGTTCTACATCTGGATGAAGGGGTAGAATACACCCTCAGTAAGTCTGCTGATATGAAGCTGAAAAAAGTGGCTGACATACCAGAAGGCTGGGCTGCCATTCAGTGAGACCTGGATCAGCTGGAGAATATTCAAGAGGAACTTTATGAGGTTCAAGAAGGGCAAGTGCAGAGTCCTACAACTGGGTAGGAATAGCTGCATGCATCAGTACAGATTAGGGGCTGACCTGCTGGAAAGGAGCTCTACAGGGAAGGACCTGAATGTCCTGGGGGACAACAGGTTGGCCATGAGCCAACAGTATGCCCATGTGGCCAAGAAGGCCAATGGTATCCTCGGGTGCATTGAAAAGAATGTAGCCAACAGGACACGGGAGGTGATTCTCTTCCTCTACTCTGCCCTGGTGAGGCCCCATCTGGAGTAATGTGTCTAGTTCTAGGCTCCTACGTTCAAGAAAAAGAGACAACATCTACAGATAGTCCAGTGGAAGGCCAGAAGGATGATTAGGGGCCTGGATGAGGAAATTCCTGTATGAGGAAAGGCTGAGATACCTGGGACTGTTCAGCCTGGAGAACAGAAGACTGAGAGGGGTCCTTATCAATGCTTATAAATAAGTAATGAACAGGAGTCAAGTGGATGGGGCCAAGCTCTTTTCAATGGTGCCCAGTGACAGGACAAGGGGCAATGAGCACAGACTGGAACACAGGAAGTTCCATAAAAACATGAGAAAAAAACTTCTTTACTTTGTGAGTTACAGAGCACTGGAACAAGCTGCCCATAGAGATTGTAGTCTCCTTCTCTGGAGTAACTCAAATCCCTCCAGGACACTTTTGTTTGTAACCTATTCCAGGGAAACTGCTTTCGCAGGGATGTTTGGATTAGGTGGTCTCCAGAGGTCCCTTCCAACCCCTACAATTTTGTGATTCTGTGATCTCTTTTCTGCTGAGCACTCATCTCAGGTGGCAGCATGTGTGGCTCTCTCCTGTGAAAATGAGGGCCTGAGCTACTACACTCCAAGGATTACTGTTGTTATTCTGCACGATTGAAAGAATCTGGACACCTGCGGTCCTTCATTTCAGAAGTCTTAATGCAGTGGAAAAGGAGTTCTCCAAAATCTAAGGGGTTTAGTTTATATTTTTCCCCTCTTGCAATAACACATGTAATAGAGACAATTTTACTTAGAAATAAAAGGCAATTTTCAAAAATACTTTGTTCACAAAGTCTTGTCACATCTTGATGAATGATGGCCCCTAGCTTGTTCAGATTCCTATTCCCCACAGTGGTCGTTTCCCATAGAACTCCTGCTCTTTTGAAGGACAGTCCCTTTAGTCCCATTAGGGTTTACTGTTCATCTCTGCTGGCAGGATTTCTCCTACTGTGGTCCAAACCAGATTTATAGGTTGGCCAGAGATAGAGAAAATCTTCAAAGCTAATAATGCTGGCATTATCTCTTCATAATCCTCCCAGTATGAATATTCCATTTGCTGTTTTCCAGTCAGATGGTACCAGTTTTGGCTCAAATGGTTTATTAAAACATTTTCTGCTGGACCGATTCTATCATGCAACATTTCTTGTACAATTTTGGGATGGAAATTATTTAGTCCTGCTAACCTGGTACTATCTTCTTTACTTTCAAATCAGATCAATACATTTCTGTTGCAGGTCCTTGTTCCCAGTAATTATTTTGCTTCCATATTTTGTAACAGTGTCCTCCCTGAAAACTGGTAGAAATTCATTAGGATTTTGAAATCTACCCCGAGAAGCTTCTGAGTTTTCTGAAAGATGCATGATTCTAAACATTTTTTTTCTGCTTCTGCAGAATTAAAGCAGTGTACTTAGATAGTAGACATCTCTATAAATACACCATCATAGAGTTCACATACACTGCCACAACTCCAAATTCATCTGATTGCTTTCTTTAGAGAATTTGCAAAAAAAAAAAAAAAAAAGAAAAATAGCAAACTACATCCATCTGAAACAGAAATCTGACAAGGAACCTAAATTCAGCTTGGGTTCCTATAAGAAAGCATACTAAATCTGTTGACACAATCCTTTCAAATATTTTGTAGAAAACAGGAATATAATAGTTCCCCATTTTCCAAAGATTTAGTATGTTTTTACTGAAACAAATATATAGATAAATATAAACAAACTTCATGTTACCTGAAAAATGTAATTCATCAACTCATTTTATATACTTGATTAATATAGAAGCAAATATTTGTATTCAGAAATATGCTCAAGCCTGAGAAAAATAATTGAAATAGTAATATATTAATAAATATTATTGGTATAGAATAATTCAAAGAAAATATCTCTAATAATACAGCCAATAATAAAAATAAGGAAAGAAAAGGGAAAAGGAAAGGGAAAAGGAAGCATATGCAAATCCTAGATCAAATGTATCCTTTACTCCATGTTATAACTTATCTTTATTTTTAGGTACTGTAATATGACTGTTAGGAAGACAGCCCTAGAGGGAAATAATAGAAGTCCGCTGTTTTCTGGCTTTATGTAAGCATGCCCGTGGTATTTCCAAACCTTGATGTTAGACAGGGATATGTAGGCTACAAAATTCAGTATATTTTCAAGCAGAACCAACCAACCCAAATGTGTAAAGTCAAATTAAATTTTAAGTTACAGAGATAACAAGGTTGCATGAAAATCTTCAGGTAGGAGCAAAAGATGTTGCACTCCATCAAAATTCTGCATGAGCAGAGCAGAAGTATCTTTTATGGCCACTGTGACAAGCAGACAGAAGTACAAGAGAAGCCTACAAAACCTAAAACTTTGCAGCGTAATTGTGACTTGAAGCTTTGTGAACGTGCTATCTATCAAGTAGAGTATCCAATTCAACAGTATTTATAGAATGATACATTCAGCCTCTGTTCAAGAGCATTATTATTTGCAAGAAACTGCGTTTCAACAGTGGGGCGGGGGGGGGGAGGGCGGGGGCAGGGGCAGGGAGTGAAAGCACAGTAATAATTCAAAATTAAAAAAACAGTGCCATAGCAGGTAGTTCCTGTTCTCTTACCACCTATTTTCAGCCTGACAAGGCTACTACCAGTACAATTTTATTAGGTCAGTGATTTTAACAGACACGAAGAGCCAAAGGAAGCAGCATTTCTGTGTTTCATCTTACTTTACATAAATGTCATGTCAAAACTATTCTTCAGGCAAAAACTTAAAGACAAATAATATTTTTTTGCTAGACTAAAGAAAAGCTTGATAAACTTCTGAGCACTCAGCTCTTCTTCAGCACTGTGGAAAAACAATGGCCCATTATTCCTTTCCAATAAAGATGTCAGAGGTTCATTTAAACACCTTTAGACAAACTGGCTGTGATACAACTTCCATTTTCTTAATTAGAATTATTTTCTAGGAGAATGGTAAGCTTGGCCACTGTGTGCCCTGTTTGTTGAGTCTTCAGAAGCAGCTGACCTTACTTCACTGGGAAGAAAAAGTGTTTCTGTTGTACTGATCTGTATGTATGCACCCTTGCAAAGCAGAGAAGATGACAACCCAAGTGCCTTGGTGACTGGTTGCACACAAAAGCAAAAATGCTTTGTTCTGCTAAGAAAAATAAATGGCAATTTAATCTTCACCTGGTTTGGCATCTCAGCCATCAAGTGAGAGAGGGGATTCAGAGTAAAAATAGTGACAGTTCAGCTACTATATTAAAAACCACAAGATCTAGTAAATGGAGTTTCTCATAAAAATTCTTCCTAACTGGTTAATTGCAGTTGCTAAATTATTTCTTTTTATAGTAAAAGCTTTATAATTAACAAGCCAGACATTGATTTCTAGTCATTATCAATTTCTCTATGATT